>JAMKCH010005464.1:0-33487 GCA_023653785.1 Ophioderma brevispina
CTTCCGAAAGCTAAATCAAGCTTTGATAAGTGCTCCCATCTTGGCAGGAGAGCAGTTTGTGCTTGACACTGATATGACGCCACCTCCCTTTTTTGCGGTGATCGTCAGGTTGGTAGTCATTTTTTCCCTCTAGGGACATAAGGGATATGATAGATTGATAGAATGTACCATTGAAAAATTCAGCCTGGAAAAATTATTGGGCTCATAGTGTCCTCGTCAAACAATGGGAAAGTGATGATGGAAACTTGGTGAAGTGGTAGATTGTTCTACCCCGGGAGTTGCGAGAGCGCGTATTAGAAGAATTGCATACAGCAAAGACGGCTGGTCATCTTGGTCGAGACAAGACCATGGTACGTGAACGGTACTAGTGGGTAGGTATGGGCGCAGACGTCAGAGCCTTCCTCAGTGCCGTATGGGAGCTCCGATGGAGGAAATTTGTACATACTTATGATGGGAGATAAATGGACGAAATGGATGGAGGCGTATGCAATCAAAGACCAGCAGGCTGAAACGGTGGCGGCAACATTGGCTGATGAGTTTATCTGTAGGCTTAGAAACCCGGGTAGAAAAAATCCACTCCGACCAGGGGAGGAACTTTGAATTATACGCATTCAAGGAGATGTGTAAGCTGCTTGGGATTGCAAAGACACGGAACACCCCGTATAATCCCAAGTTAGATGAAATTATGGAGTTGTACAACCGCGCTATAGTAGCTTGTAGTGAACGCAGTATCGCTCATGATTCAGCCCACCCGGTCCATAAGGAATATCTCCCGTATGCAGATTTGCCTACAGAGCAAATTTATGCCCAAGCATCCACTCAGGAAAGTCCCAATACGATGTTAGGTCCAAATGAGGTTGGGTTGCCGATAGATTTAATTGTGGAGTAAGGACGACGAAAGTGGTGACACGGACAAGACAATTGCTATGTCAAGGGAAATACATGAGGAACCATCTAGTGAAGGCACAAAGATGAGGTGACTGCTATCCTGCAAAGGTAGGACCTTCAAGACGAAGGAATGTGGTTGTTGCAGAACAGGACGAATTAGGTACGACAGAATTAACTGAGATGAGACACCTGGGGAACTTCAGCAGCAGGAAAACCAGTCAATGAAGAGGATAGACCTGCAGTTGCTCACCGAAACCCAAAGCGTTACCTTCGCAGGCCTGCCAAGTAAAGAATAGAAGTTGAGTGAAACCCATGTGGTGAGCTTAAAGTCCAAAAACAGTCTGTACTAATGGTAGTGGTTTTTGGGAGTCAAGGTGTCTTTGATAGTGGGTTGGTCTGGGTTGTGGAGAATTTAGAGCTCCGAGTTGAATGTGGGATAATTAGCGCCCAGAAAGCTCAAGGACAATGTGCATCTAGATGGTTCCATAACCATTTAGGCCTAAGAGTTAATATAATATAATACCAATTAACAAGAACTTGTAACGCGCCTACCTTCCCAAAATCCTGGGGGGGCGCAAAGGAAGAAGGAACAAACAAGGATAGCTATATTTGGAGAAAAGGTGTGTTTTAAGAAGCTCTTTGAAAGACATGAATTTGCTCTCTTGATGGCAGAGAGGGGCAAGGTGTTCCAGAGACGAGGGCCAATGTGGAAAAAGCCCGGTCTCCAAACTCTACGCGACTGTGGACAGCGAGACACTCACCGGCAGCTATGGAACGGAGAGAATATGGGAGGAATGTCTATGACTCAAAAAGTGAATAGAGGTAGCTGGGAGTGGCATATCAATTATGTTTGCACAAGCGTTCGAATTTTATTATAGCAGCAACAGAGAGCCAGTGTAATTCAAGAAGAAAGGGGGAATTGGTGGCGCGCGCTTAGTCTTCTTGAAAATAGCCGGGCTATCGAGTTTACCAATTTCTGGAGGCGTGCAAGATATTTCTTGGAGACACCATTAAAGATGGAAACAGCATCGTCCATTCTGGACGTACAAGGGCCCGAACGAACAGCATATTACATGCATTAAAAGTCAGAACCTCCTGATGCGACGTATATTAACAGTTGCCCAGTTTAAGGAGCGCGAAGAGAAGTAATGTGATCAGTCATACCCAGGCCACTGTCAAACACCACACTAAGAGTTCCTAATGGAGGACGAAAATGTTGATTGAAAGGCCGCCAACATGAAGAGTGAGATGCTGAAGGGCTGATGATGAACTGGAAAGAAACGCAAGAAAGAGCTCAGTCTGTCTTGGAATTGCTGTAACAAAGAAGGAAACGAACCATTTGGGTCTCAATCAGATGCACTTTTGTTTAACTTGAAATGATAAGTTTCCTTTTCTGCCAAGGTGAAATCTGCTCCGTAGTAGATAAGGTGCTGGGCATGTTTGGATGTTTAGTTGAAGGCCTTGGGCGCAGTCGACAGGGACATTTTTAATGACTAAAAGGTAACATTAGCTACCTGGGCATTCAGGCCATCGCGTCAGAACTGTGCCGGACCACTTCTTTTCTTATCTCATTATAAGAGGCATGTAGGCAAAAGGCCAATTTCTTTAATTTAGATTTTTTGCCAAGCAATAATCACTGGTGTATTTGTTGTGGTATTTAAAAAAATCTGACTCAAGCAAACATGTTGTTGGTCGTTCCGTTACCGTTGCATTGGTAACGGCGGCCCATATTGGATTTTAGCATACTTTGTATTTCTCAATCTTTCAATAACAAATACACTTTTAACGTGAAAACAATTGTAAATTAAATCCTAAACGTGTTCTAAGGGCAGTACAGAGCCTTCTTGCTTTTTTGTGTCGTTTATGATTTCAAAGCCGGAACAATTGAGATAACATTTTGGGTGTCGATACGTCTAATTAGCCTAATTAAGCAAGAATTTGTTTTCCTTCCTCAAAATTGAAGGAAATTCAATAAAATGGGGCTCTTACTGACCTGCAGCTACGCTACTCAAAAATCTGTATCTCTAAAAGATTTTAAATTTTTAATCTACTTTATGTAACCGACAGTTATAGCCGATAGCGCGTATCATGCCATTCTGAAATAGATTAGCCAGGTTTGATCACGCTAAAATAACATCATTTTGGACACAATTTGGATCAAAATTGGAATCATTGTGATAACCAAAAATTAGTTTTAAACTAGAAATGTTCGGGTTCTCGGCATTGTAGGTTTTGGGTTTTGCTGGCTTGTTGAGACGGCTGGAGGGGTGGGTGGGGGCTGGTAAGTGTGGTTTGCCAATGGTTCACTGTTGGCGGTGGTTGTGATGCTTCTGTTTAGAACCTTATCGGTCGCTGTGAGCCATTTCTTAATAACTGAGGTTGGCTGGAATTTGCATGTTGAGTTGAAGCATACTTTTTACTGTAAGTTGTTTGGATTGTTGGAATTGATATCAAAGAGGGAACTGTAATTTCGCGTGCTGCATGTCAGACAGCATGCACTTTTTAGGTTGGTTGTTGACTGGAATAAGTTGGAGGTGGGTTTTGGTCATGTTTTTGGATGCTATATTGAACCTGTAAGCTTTCTTTACAGTTGTTTGGAGCATGACAACATGGTTTTACAATAATGCCACATCATTCCCGAAAAATTCTTTTGTTGTTTATCTATAGTATTTTTTTATTTGATTTTTTATTATGTAGTTTTTTAGTTGTTTATTATTTATTTGTTTTATAATTTATTTATTATCCCATCTTATTGTTTATTTTTAATTATTTTAGTGTTTAGTTTTGATTTTAACGATTTATATTTTTAATATATTAGTGCATACGGATTTGAATTTTTTACAATTTTTAAATTGTTTTTATTTTATCATTTGTTCATTTTGTTTTGTTAATTTTTTATATTTTTTTTTAATATTTTTTGTTTTCTTCTTAATTTTTGTTGTACTTTTATATTTGTATTCAATACAAACAGATATTCTGTATGAATGACTATACTCGTTTCTGGTTTTTGCAAGTTGCGGCCTGCCGACGGGCCGCGGCCCGTCGAGCATGTGTGCCCTACAATGAAGATAAAAAAGGACAATCGAAAGTCCCAAGGGAACCCCCGGAAAATCATGGATGGTGAACATGATTGACTTGGTGCAACTATAAAATCCCCTTATTCCATCAAGCTACTGAGGGTTGCACATCTAAACTTCAGATGATTTGCGGGTCACGCACAAATGCTATATTTGAAAAACTTCAGATGATTTGCGGGTCACGCAACATCACTGCCCTCTATTTTGGTCTACGAAAGGGAATTTCGAGAAAAAAATAATTACTATTATAACGGCAAATTGTTTGAAACAGGGGAAACATTACAACAAATCAAGGAAGTTGCAACCTGTTGGATGCTCGCATAGAGGTGGTCTTCTCAAGTAGTAATATTTTATAAAGGCATACATCTAAATCCTTGATATTACAAAATGATTTACGTTAAATCGAAGATAAAAATCTATACCCTTTGTGCGCATTAAATTAAAGCTTGATTCTTGGCTAAATAGAGTTATGTGTAAGTGGCGGGTGTTCTATGTATGTATCCGAAGAAAACCAAGTCCACCTAAAATTAAACGCAATTGTCCCACTAAAATCTGGGAATAAATATCGTACCTGTTAGAATAATGTACTGTTAGAGGCATGTTCGGTTCTTGACTGTTAAACATATAATAAGTTTTATATTTGATGTGAACTTGACTTTCTTCAAAAATACACCTAATATTCATCAAAGGAATAAATAAGCTTAAATAATCCCATTTGCTCTAGACCAAATCTATTATCTGAATCGTTGGCCCAAGTATAATATGTGTGCCTAATCTTACGTGCAAATTTGATCTGCTCTAGAAGAAAATCGTATATAATTTTGTATTTTCAGTCCGTAAATGGATGGCAACACAGTGGCCTATGGGGCAGCGAGATACAATTAATTTGCAACATCAAAACGCAACATCAGAATCATTGAAATGGTTGAATCACCCCTTTTTTGATGTTATCTAGTGAATTATCAACAAAAATAAATTTGCTAGGATCACGAAATTGAACCTTTGAAGAAACATTCGATATTCTGATTAGAAACCACGAAATTGCCCGTTTTCAGTCTGCGTGAGATATCGAGGTCAAATCTCACTGTGCGTGTGACCTGCCGATTGACTTGGCTTCTCTAGTGTTTGAACTGCATTTAGTGTTTTGCCAAACATAGCTAAACATGCTAAAATGAGAAATGGTCCAGTTTTCGTAAGAAAAATCGGCCTGAAAATTGACATTCTTTTCCCAATTATATTTTAATATTTAGAATGTGATAGAAAACTTAAATTACAGACTACAGTATTTTATATGGGGTAAATTGAGTTAGTAAGGAGAAAGTTCCAGAAAGGCATTTAAATATAACATTAAGAATAGTGGAGAACTTGCTAGAAATGCACAAGTGTAGAGAAGCCTTAAATTATTTATAGGGATGATGTAATCGGTGAGATATCCCATTGGCTGGTACTACAGTACTTAGATGTATAGCGTTACGGAGGAAAATAAGAAAAATTAAGTGGGGGGCAATTTCATTCTTTAAAAAAACAGGGAAAATAATTATCGGGGTGGCCAACACTGTAATTAAAAAAAAAAACAACTACCAGTACCAACAAGTATGTAATTATGGCTCTCTATCATTTCTACGGCACAAGCATTACGAAATATGCACATACTAAGTCCAGGTTTTGGATGAAACATTGATTTAATAAGCCAAACAGTTGCATGTAAGACCATATTGAGCCTCTTTGAATTTGGTCACATACGAATACAAATTTGAACCTAGACATTAATTTCACCATTTCTCACATTGATTTCATTTTGGGTGCCCCTGGGCAATTTAATTTACTGAGTTCTGTTATATTAGCCTCCATTTTGTGATCAAAAATATTATTTTTTTTATTTCTCTATTTAATTTGAGAAAAGGTTTCTAACGGGGAAAGTACTTTGTTTAATAGGGAAGCGAAGATGGAAGTCCCCTTGTGCTATCAGATGTTATTTACTAGATAGAGATTGTACAGAGATGAACAAAATTCACAAAAATGCTAAATTTAGAAAATGAGTCAAGTTGTTTATGCTTTGAGATCAAAACAGATTGCAAAAAATAGGTAGTTTCCCATGATGTCATTAATATAAGATGATGCAATGCAGGGATGATGTCATTTATGTGAGTTCCAATTTGTCAGTATTAGGCTATGTTTATGCATGATGATGTGGTAATATCTATTTTTAGGTATTAGGAAATATTAGCTGTGAAGTAGTGTGTATATAAGGAGAGATATCACTGGAGAGACTATCTGCCAGCCAGTAGCAAGTAGCTACAAGTTATAGCTAGTTTTGATCTGCAGTTATCGGCGTAGTACATAGTGTCAGGATTTATAATATTTTGGATTACACAGGAGCTTAAAAGCTGAACTGTCTGCTGTCATCTTTGAGGCAAGCTTCAGTTTTGGAATCAAAAAGGATTCTAGTTTATGGTCCTAAAGGTGGACATTTGATACGCACACGTTTGGTGGTAACTCTTGGATTGTAGTGCTGCAAAATATTAGTGTCGTCGAAGGACAACCCCGTCGTCTTGAACTGCTGGACAAAGTTATCTTCACGACCGAGAATATTCCCATGGAATACACCGTGGATTTTAATAAGAACTGCATGCTGTCATTTTGGAGTTTTCACTGTGAGAACATAAATTCAACATATCATCGTTGAACCGCGACGCTTCTATAAAAAGTCACCACATAAGTGAACTGTAAGACTGTAAATCTTGACATTGAGTGTATTAGCGCGGTTATTGAATTATAATCTGATAAAAATCATTAAATCAGTGTTATTATATTAAATTCAGATCACTTGTGCACAAGGTTCATTTGTTTGTGTTTAAAGGGTATTTCTGACCTTGGCGTCCACAAGACGTCGTAAACAGTGGGTAACTTTGGGCATTTGAGCATAACTTTGGGAACCTGTGGGAAATAAGGCAGCAATTGTAGAGCTTAAGAAGCCACTCCTTTGCTACTGGGCAGAAGTTTTTTCAGCTGCTCTCAGTCGATATGTTGTCAAGGCCTACTGCTTTTCCTGGTTGAAGTTTAGCAATACCGGTATCCAGTTCGTCCATGTTGAAGGGGCGAGTGAAACCAGGGTCGCCACTATACCTCTTACGGTCTAGTTTGATCTTCTTGTGCTTCTTGCTGCACTTGCCATTTAAAAACAGTTCGTGGGCAACTTGGTTGGTTGTAAAATTTGCCTGCTGTGAAGGTTCTATTGGAGCCCCTCGAAGCTTTCGGATGGTGGACCATGCTTCCTTACTGTGATGGGTCATATCGATGGATTCATTCAGGTTTTTATCTTTTCCTGGGAGATCCTCTCCCCCACTTCCTCACCTTTAGCAGTTGTTTTAGCTGAGAAAGGAGCAGCTTCAAACATGGTAGTATAGTTTTGATATTCTTTAGCACATTCCTTGCAAAGGCCTGGTATATATTTCGTCCTACAGCCTCTGGGAATTAAAGGTGCAACAGATATTTCAAATACAGGTGTCCCTAAAAAATGAGAAAATTCTTCTGATTTTTGCCCAGATGTACAGCTTTCCATCAAAATATCCCATCTGAAAGAATTAAGTCGAGAAATGTTTCTTTGTACAAAACTTGTTAAATTTCTAATTTCGTATAGGAAACAAAATACAAATGCAGCCTATGTTGTTATATTGAAATATAAACAATCAATCCCCTTTTTTCCTCTCTTTCTTTCAACCTTTCTGTGGCAAAATAAAGGTACGAAATCTCTGATTGTCTATCTTTAATAACTTACTATTATGACCAATATTTTTGTCCTCAAAATCTCTCGTTGCATGGCACCTTTAATCTTAGGGCATTCTTGTTCGCAAGTTGAGCAAATTTGTCATAGTTATGGGGTTTGGAGCAATCCTCTTCGCGTTCTGACCCACGTCATCAATGATCCCTTGCCAGTCTGCTTTCCTACAGTTTTAGCGCCGCTTAAAAGACACTTTGTTTGGTCTTACTGCCGCGTTGACTTGAATACCGATTGGTCAATGTTGGGTTAGTGGAACAGGATCCAGAACAATCTTGCTACACAGGTTAAAGATGTTTTGCTAACAATTGCTAGATCAGGGTTGTAACCTCCCTTCCAAAGGACACTATAAAATGATGGCGGCAGCTTAGGGTCGTGAAGGAGACGTAGATGTTGACTCTCTATTCTTCGAGAGCTTGCCCGTCTGTCTTTACCGGTTTCATTGTAGCCACATTGGATAATATGCCTGTTGAAATCACCAACAAAGAAATGAGGTTTGGTGGAATTCCCGAGATTGAATTGGGCAGGCGCGGATCCGGGGGGGGCGGAGGGGGCGTGCGCCCCCGGTAATTCTGCAAATTCTTGCAAAATCAGCCCATTTTGAGCTATTTTGGACCAGTTACAGCCTTTCAGCCCCCCGGTAATTTTGACATTTTTCAAATCCTGGATCCGCCATTGTTGGGGGTGCTTGAAATCTACTGATGGAGGTTTGTAGACTGATGTAAATATGGCCGAGTTGAGCTCAATGGTGAGGACTTCGTTGTTATTGTCAGCAGACATTGAGGTTGCTTCTACAATGGTGCCTGTTTTCACATAATAGCACTTCCATACTGTCGATGTGGTCTCTCGATGGCAAGGACCATTCCTTGTATGTTTGGGCGATGTTCCTCTGTGGGTTTCCTGCAGACATAGGACATCGCATTGGAGATTGTTACACATGTAAGCAATTATGTTACTTTTGGCATTAGAAAAAACCTCCATATTCAATGAAGCTATAGTCAAAGCAGACCTTAGAAAAGGCCTCTAGTCTTGGTAATAATGATGTTAAGGAAGAACAGTGTTTGGTGGTGTACAGATTGACTTCACTGGCGAGCAGTTACTGACAGGGGAGACCACAGGACGGTTCTCTACTTCTCCCCCAGTTTGATGCTAGGGAATCTACACAAATAGTGCTGCAGTAGGAAAAGAGGCAGATAGACATAGTACAAGTAACCAGAGAAAAGAGAGACAGTCTAGTACTAGTAGATCAGAAGTAAAGAATAGTTCAAATACCACAGCTTGTTCTAAGACTTAGTCAAAATCACGCACCGTGATTTGTTATCACTGTAAAGAAGGACATATTGCAAGTATATAAGTGTCCAAAACTTGGCAAATCGTATTTGTCAAAGAGAGCAGAAAAAATATGAGCGCAGAGGTCTGTAGAGGGAGGTGAGGTGTCCCAGAGATGTTCTTAGACTCAGGCTGTGATTTTGCTTTTGTACATAGTAACTTGGTTGAAAAAAATATGGTAAATCCTGGTGAGTGTTCAGAGGTTTCATGTAGATGTGTGAGTGGTGATGTTCATAAGCTTGCATACATATCAGACAGCATGAACATGAAGGTAGGCGATGAAGATTACAAAGTTATATGGTAAGAGTTAGTAACACTTTAACAAAGGCTGTAATTCTTGGTAGGGGTTTTCACAAGTTTGCACAGTGGTTGCATAGAGGTGTTGGGATAAACCAAATTCAAAATTGCTTAGTTGTGACCATGGCTCAGGCTAGGAAAGAAAGGAAAGAAAACCGAAAGTAGGGCATAAAGGGAGTGTGGGGTGTAGGTTTAAAGGCCATTAGGAGACCGTTCAGAGGGTTCAGATTTCATGAAAGAATTGGGAATTTGGAGGCTGAAGATTTCATGGAAAATCCTCCCAAAGAAAAAGTCTGAAAAGCTAGAGCGGAAAAAAAGGATAGGAGAGAATAATATGCTAGACAAAGGAATATAATTATGTATGGACCAGGTGCACAACTAAATGATTTGGACATATATAGGCATAAAAAGATCAAGGAATACCCGAAACCCTGGATTCATTGAGAAAACAGTTGTTGAAGCAAATGGAATGAGGAAATACAGATAGTCTGTACAAATGGAGTATTCTATAGGCAGGTGTACTCAAGATAGCAGAGAAACAAACCAAAAAAGTGTCGGGTACTGTGATGAGACGAGACTGTCACACTAGTACTAGGGCCGCGTTGATGTAAGGCGGGCGATCGACTGCTACAACAACCATACCGCCCAAAATACACTAGCATAAGTATAAAAGTGTATTATGGTTTATTAAAATAGTCTCTATGGTCAAAAGACCAAACAGTAATTATAAAAAGACATTAACATTAAAATTACTTTGCGCATAAAAAGAGTATCAACATTGGAGACAGCAGTAGAAGAAGAACTCAAATGCCAACACTGGCCCGAGTCCATCCCAACAATTTTGTCAGGGTACTAATGGTGGAACTGCTGGAAATGAGCTATTCTCCACTGTTGTCTTCAATTGTATTGAATTACATTGTATATAATAATTCCTAATAAAAACTTTTAAAATCAGGAAAAACTCTACATTATAATTAGTGGACATTACTAATAAGATTCGACTTCACATCTTTTACAGACTTCATTTTCAGTTTATATTAACATCCGCCAATGTAGGCATTAGTAGTAAAAGGCAGAGGTTATTAACTCAGAAAAGGCATAGAAATTTGAAACATTTCACCAACACAAGATGCACTAGCCCAGCATTTGCTGTAAGATACGTGGCAGGTCATATCGGTTAAACAATTATCAAGCCACCAGAGTTACCAAATCCAGCAGACTTGGGATGGGCTTTCGAAACGTCCAATGCACAGTGGAAGATGAAATGGATGACCGTTCCATCTACTGGTGAACCGTATCCCGGGACCGTATCGTGCAATCATCAATTGTAGATGTACCAAGGCATTCAGAGGGCAGTGTAAATGCAAGAAGACAGGCTTGACATATACAACACTGCAAGTGCAATGGATCTGAATGACAATTTCACCTTTCTATGAACACGGACATGGTATGTAACTGAGGTATAATTAAGGTATAGACACAAAAAGCATGTATTTTGTGTCTCGACAAAATTCAATATTTAGTTTAGACATACCAGTATGTGTACACCTCAAACAAGTCTTGTAGTTAAATTAATTAAAAATAGCAAACTACAGGAGGTGCCATTGTACCATGGTGAAATCAGCATGAATCAACATGATATCACGTACCAGACCTGCCCTGCGTGTTTCGCGTGGTTCACTTCCAATGATTTTATGGTCCACTCAGCTGCATACATTGTTATTTGATCGGTTTTTAGATCCGTGTTGCAGTTCAAGAACCTAGTTGACGTCACACTGGTCTACAATTTATTGAAAATGGCGGCTTTCAGGAGTTGTCTTTATGATTTAATTTGACATATTATAGGGATCTTGTTAATCTGAGGAAAATTAGAGGAAAATCTGACGATCGCCGCAAAAAAAAAGGGAGCTAGCGTTATCTTTCTTGTTAGATCTAGGGCATTTCCTTTTTTACTTAAAAACAAGGCATTTAAAATGCAGTTAATGGACTTTAGGGATATATATTGCAATTGCTTTAATCTCAAAAGTTAATAGATTGGCTATTGCCCTAAAAGCTCTTAAAGAAAATGGTACACAACAAAGTTAGATCTGTGTAAAGCGTACTGGCAGGTTCCCTTAACTGAAAGTTTTAAGCAGTACACAACATTTAGCATACCACTAGGTCTTTACCAGTTCAAATAACTTTCATTTGGCTTGCATAGGGCTCATGCAACATTTCACAGAATGATGGATCGTCTTCTGAGAGGAAAATAGGGCTATGCAGTTGCCTATAAAATGGACTATCTGGTGGTTTGCAGTCTGGACTGGGAAAGTCATGTCCAACATATCAAAGACATACAGGATACCCTCAAGCAAACAAACGTGACAGTAAAGCCTAGCAAGTGTGGTTTTGATAACATAGTGTCAAGTAAACTACCTAGTTTACGTAGTAGGGGAGGGGATTGTAAAAGCTCAGAAAACAAAGGTTGAGGCAGTAGTCAATTGGAAGCAGCCAGAGACCAAGAGGGAGGTCAAATCCTTCCTTGGGTTGCCCGAAAGTTTATCCCTAATACGCTGATATTGCTGCACCTCTGTCTGATATCTGGAATCTGGAAACCAGAAAAGGTAAAATGGACGCCTGAGTGCGGTGCGAGAATGCCTTTGTAAAGCTCAAAAGAGCTTTGTGTTCTGGACCGATTCTGAGGATCCAAATTATGTTGAAGAATTCATATTGCAAACAGATGCGTCAGATTGGGCCTTAGGCGCAGTGCTCAGTCGATAGGTCATGATGGTATCATATATGGCCCATTCTGTGCTGCTGCACATTAGCGGCAAGTTGCAACCAAGAGAGCAAAATTGTCAGGGTGACAGACCACGAGCCACAGCAATGGTTGAAAGCTGTTGAACGAGGTGAAATAAAGTAATAAGAGGCATACCCGCTGAGGTAAACGTTGTTTTCCAATAGCTAGAGGGACTTTCATGAATTATTCGCTCCGAGTGTGGGTTAGGGTTAGGATTAGGTTTAGTGTTAGCTTTTAGGGTTAGTCCTACTAGCTATTGGAATACAACGCTTACCACCCTTTGGTCTCCTGACCTACAGCCATACTGTTTTGAGGGTGCTGCATCGCAGTGGCATGTCTAATGGGAATGCTGACGGGTTGTCATGAATGTAAATACCCGAACTTTGTATCAAAGTACAAAATGTACATAGAGTAAAACAAAAAAGTTTGCCTCCAAGAGTTATATGTATCATTTGTGATATATTTTGTAATTATAAGCTTACATAAAGGCATTCGTATTAAAGGGTGTTCTGGAAGTTAGTTACCACACAGCTGTTTGACCCCGTGCAAATTGTCCCTTTAATTTTTTAAAAACAATTTTAAGCAGTGGCGACACAATTTTGATATAGACCGTATTCAATATGACGTCAGCCACCAGACATGTTGGTGGACAAGTTGCATACATTCCAGGACTACAATACATTAAGCTATCAATCGATCCATGTTTAGCGATTGTACAGGGATCATTGACAGGTGAATGTATTGTAGTCCTGGAATGTATGCATCTTGTCCACCAACATGGTTGCCTATTGAATACGATCTATAAGTAGGGACATAAGTAAGACGTACAAGAGCAAAACAGAAAATTCCAGTGCGGGAATCTTGCCATAGGCCTACAAAGGTCATGATTTCTATGTCATGGTTCCTATATGCCCATTTCCCATAGACGTGTAAAACCAGATTTTTATAAGAAAAATCATATTTGGACGCAATTACATTCCGTACAATTTACACTGGATGTAGTTAGTGGAATGAATAATCCAAATCAGTTGTCAAAACTGTGTGCCGTTGATATTTTTTATTTTTATTTTGGTTTTGTCATTAAAAATGAGACTTTCAAACAGCTGTGGCCATATAAATAGAAAATGCTGCAGGCAAATTATTTTAGCTGTGCAGCTGTGTGCAATGTCAAAGCGGCAATATTTGACAAGTTGTCAATGGAACATAATGGTATTCTTGGTTGTTAAAGTTCATTGTTATTTGAATACAAAAGAGTTTGTGTAAATTGTGTGTATATAGTTGTTCTAAAAAATATAAGGTGGAAAATAATTCTAAACCATACAACGTAAAATGGCAGGGATACATTTTTGAATAGATCCCTTAGTTGAGACAAAATCCTCAGGCGCCCCAAATACTCAGATTTCATATGAGTATCATCGGCGTACAATTTTACTGATTTATAACATCAGAGAGTGATTGTATATATTAGAAACAAAACCGGCCCGAGTACTGAGCCCTGGGGGACTCCATACAAAAGCTGACGCAGTTTGGAGCAGTCACATTACCAGCAACAATAACTGACTGTGAACGATGGGAAACGTATTAGGTGAATCAAGAAAGTATATTTCCTTTGATTCCAAAACTCACTCCGAGACGCCTGGGGAGAACAGATTGGTCAAGAGTGTCGAATGCAGCACCGAGGTCAAGGAGTGAAATAAGTTAGACTAACTTCTCATCTGATTTGGTCAATAAATTGACAATAACACTCAGTATGTGGTCTCCACCCTATGCCCCTTTTTATACGCTGATTGGTTAACTTCCAGAAGCTAATGGTCTAAACGGTGTTTCTGTAATCGACTAAGAACCACTTCAAGTATTTATGAAAGAAATGGAAGGTTTGAAATTGGTCTGAAGTTTTAAGGATGTTGCGATCAAGTCCAGATCTCTTTAAAATGGGAACGATGATGCCGTGTTTAAAGAAACATGACGAGATTTCCAGAAAGAAGCGCCCCCAATTTTTGTCGAACCCCAGTTTTTTGCATTGTATTAGATCACACCTGAAGTGAATTAGCCGAATACGCCATCTTTATTGAATAAGATGATGATTTAGTACTTTCTGTCGTGCACGACAGAAAGTCAAAGCATGGTTTTCTATGAGGTTTGCGGTTTTCTTTTGTACTTGTTTGTTCAATTAACCTTCGAAACGTTCTCGGGAGGGGGTCTACGACCGATCCAGTGAAAATTGAGAGAAATTTGTATCCTCAAAAAATCTCCTCCTGTCACTTTAAATTGAGTAGGAACAGATCCATACAAGGGAATTGTTAATAATACGAGTCAGTTATGAGAGGAACCAGTTGATACGGGAGTTGGTAGCGGATCCTAGATACAACCTTTTGTGGGCATTTTACTCAACAATTCTCATAACTATATCAGATTCAGAAACGGAAGAAAATTGACCAAAGACAGGTCCGTCATAGCCAACAACTACAGATGGGAAGAATTCCGAGAATCCAGTTTCTCTCTTAAATCAGTGATTTTATCGGAGAAGTATGAACTAGACAGGTATATAAGCTTATATCATATCATGTATATACTATTATAGTTCATTTGGGGAATCTTTGATGGATAAGTACACGACTTTGATTTACCTAGAAACTGGTTAGATAGATTGAAGAGCTGTTTAGTGGAAAAAAGTAAGATTGTCAATTTTGCTTGCAAAGAATTGTCTTTTCGCAGAAACAATAATAATCTTTGGCTTTCATTCTCTGCTTGAAATATATTTCTTTATGGACAATAGGTTAAGTTTTGCTCCACCCTTCACTCAGTGCGTCGTCTTCTCTGCCGTCGTCTTCTCCTCCGCCGAGCATCTCTTACTTCAAGCTACTTCAGATGTCAACCAAGGGGTGGGCGACCCCCGGGGCGATCCTCAACAGTGTGCGAGTGTTCAATGGGGCAGTATGAAAAATATAACGAATGAAAACTTATATTAACTTGTATTAAAGTTTATAAGCTTTAGCTTTTGAACGAGTATATTGCACACTGAGAATATTAATTAGTCAAAAAAGTGTCTTATTTGACTAATTAAATATTGGTCATGCACATGGTTTTTTTTTATAATCCTCAAAATAGTGCTAAAAAGTGGTTTGAATTAAAAAGAATGCTTTTTAAAGATTTTCGGATCAAATTTCATAATTGCAAATATTTCTACAACTTGAAAATTTGGACTTTTTAATTACAAAATTCGTCAAATGACTAATTAGCAAATGGCCAATGTGTACTTAAATTCGTCATTTTTGTGCTTGACTAACTAATTCTAGTCATTTGACGAGTCTAAAGTCGTCTTTCATTGGTCAATTAATTTGTCATTTGACAAATTAAAATTCGTCAGTCATTAATTAGTCATTTTAAAGTGTAAATTTAGAGGTAATGAAAATATTTTGTAATCATGAAAACTACTTTAAAATATGGGAAGGTTATCTTCCAGCATAGCAAACATGTTTCCAGCATTGAAGTACTTTTTTTGAATGATAAAAAAAGTGATTTGCATGACTAATTTTTAATTAGTCAAATAAGACACATTTTTTGACTAATTAATATTCTCAGTGCATTGTCTTCATTCTATTGAGTTAATTGAAAAAGCAACGTTTTAAGTTTGAAATACACTTAGTAAGTTTGTTACTTCAGGTCACGAAATGTTTGTTTCAGTAACTTAATTTTTTTGAAGGAGATAATTTGTTTACGTATTTTTGAATTATTATGATTAGAAAGAAATTTGTTCTTATAACATACTTTTATTAAGTTGAAATAAGGGAATTTAATTTTAAGTTATAATAATTAAAGAAACGTTTATTTTTTATTAATTTCATTGATCAAAGCAATGTATAAAATTGTGTTAAATCTACTTAATTTAATCAATTTTAGAAGGGACTCGTATAGTTATAAGAGCACCAAATTAGAGAAACAACTGGAACAATATTGGATATGGAAGTACCAGGTCTGGTTCAAGGTCACCTAGAGGTCAACAAAGGTCAAATGAGGTCAAAATACTTAAAATGGTATAGAACAGGTCTACAAAAGCCAAATATATACGAAAATGAGGGAATAACAAGGGTGTTTAAGTAAAAAACAGCAAAAGATATAATTGGATACAATTGGATACAATTACTAGTCAGGTTCACATGTACCATATAGGTTTGCTGATTTTTTGTGTGTGAAGATTAGTTAATTTTTTATGTTTTGGAGAAATATAAGGATCACAGATGGTGGAAATCAATGTTGTTTTTTAATGCTCTTATGGCAGCCATTTTGGATTTCAAAATGGCTGGCACCATTACCAGCACATAATGCAGCAAGACCATTATACCTTTCCTTCAGGTTCCTCCACTTGAGTACGTACACTTAAAACATCAGTATACTTGAGTCATATCTTGAACCCCAATAATAGTTTTTAATTATAGCCCTGTTCTGCAACTTCTGAACTTTTTGTTGGGAGTTATCAGTGTTCCACCCGTAAGAGCCAAAATATTAGAAATTTGCAGGAGTAGTCTAAAACTGAAAGATAAGTCTGTAGAATTCGCATGTAATTTTTTTCCAAATGACAACTGGCAAAAAGGAAGAAAACAGCAATCTTCAAAGATACGAATCTCCATTCAATTACGTGCTGTAGAAAGTGTCAGTACGCACAGAAATGACTAAAATATCCCATTTTGTCTAAATTATTAGGTTGCGTTTAGCCTTATAACTTAATTGGTATGTTAGGGTAGCTATATACTTGTTACAGACATGCAAAAATCTGACTTTTGATTACTTTTCGATTTTCTGATTTGGCAAATCACTGATTGTGATTACTTTAACATTACATGTCCCCCATATAGTATCACAGTATATAATCGAAATGGGGAGAAGAATGCTATTTATTGCACAGCATTTTAAGTGTGTGAATAGGAACACATTGCATGTATTGTGACTCTGTTAAGCACGTACATACAAGATCCAGCTTTTTTGACATGTGAACATGGTCGTTCAAGAAAGGTTTCATCAATTATACCGAGGGGTTATACAATGACTTTAAAGCTTGAGGTTTGTACCATTAATTATTGACATGAAGAGCATATTTTAATTTTGGCCCATTCCTCTCTGGAACATTCCGTTTTAGTTTAACATTGAGGTGGAGGCTATGGCAGGGTTCTTCAAACGGCGGGCCCGCGGGCCAGATCGGCCCGCGAGAGCTTGCTGGTTGGCCTTGAACGTTTTGAAATATACAGCCAACATAGCAAAAGAGGGTGCATCTGCCGGAGCTGAATATTTTGAAGGGTTGACAGCCCGCCATGGCCCGCGAGCAAATAGTTGAGAACCCCGGGCTTATTGCGTGCAAGCCATTTGCTAACTGGATACAAAGACCATGCAACGTCTTCCGTTTAACAAATGGTCATGGGTACAAGTTGCCAGTATCATCCACTAAAGCTTACAGGTGGTGTCTTTGAGACAATGTTTGGGCGATCATGATAATAAATGAAAATAAAGGAGGGGACCCATATTGATCCTTGAGGGATAAACAACGACAAATGGCTTTTTTTTGACACGACACCATTTTATATTGATACAATGGGTCCTGTTTACGTTGTCTTAAGTTAACCATTCAATAGAGTGGCATACAAAAACAAACCTTAAAGGGGCATTTCGTGATCCACAGCCTCGAGCCCCCCAACTTACCTAAGAAAAGTTGAGTATTTGAATAATCTGAACCGTGGCTAAGATATGTATGCGCTTAATCGTCGATAATGCAACGTCGACTAATCTTGAAGAAATTTGTAATTGTATTTTATGTACCCGTCAACGCACCGGAAACGGACAGAAATTACAACATGAGGAAGAGAATACAAAAAACAATATGCTTATCAAAAACAAGCAGGGGAGGGGGATGTCAACTGAAATTATATCCTTTTCTCGGGGATTGATATTGATTTAAAGGCCCATGGTCCGATGCATAGCCTCATTCCCAGAACCCCAGATTTTTACCGGGAAGTGGCAAAATTTGGTATTTGAAGGAATAAGTTACTGTTTTTATCATTAACCCTGTGAAACTTAGGGCTAAAGGAAGTGTGCAAAATGGTCCCATCCGATTTTTGGTCACAATATGGGCACCAAAACTCACCGTTTTTAGCTCTTCAACAAAACGGATGAAATCGCGCGAAACTTGAGATGGGGTTTTGGGCGGAGAAATTCTATTATGTGAACATTTTATATATTTATATATATACTTAAATCGAGTCACCCCCCCACTTTAAGTTTGTTAAGACAAACAAAGGTTTGTTTCGTAGCGGGGGGGTGGAGGGATATTATGCGTGAACAAGGTACCTTTTTCCAACGGGCGATAACAACAGCAGAATATGGAAAAGGATATATTTTTAAGGCCCTATTTTTTGTTTCATAGTGTAGGTGGCCTCTGAAAAAAGTGATGGAAGGAGGTGATTATAATTTTTTCTAAAATGGCGCTAAAAAATATGGCTATTTTCAACGATAATTGATGTTACCATCGACGTCAGTGCATCAGAAAATGGTGAGACCTTTTTTAATTTTACAAGGAATAGACCCCTAGAGGGGTCGTAAGTCACATGAAAGGACTGTGGTGATTTATTAATAACACCAGTAGGCTCCATCAAAATTCGGATAGAAAAAAGTACTTTAAAAAATGCACATTAAAGAACAAAAAAAAAAGTTGGCGTGTATCCCAAAAAAGTGAAGAGGGAGGGCGGAGGGCTATTTTTACGAGAATTTGATAATTTTTAACGCCTTTTTATAATGAAATTGTGATCAGTAGTGTGATAGGAGTGTAATACTCAAACTGTACCTCGGAAGAAGCAAAAGGCTAGGTAAGCAAGATAATAAGGAGTGTAGTAAAGACACTCTGCATGTACTGTTTGGGTAACAAAAAACTGACAAAAATCTTGTTTAGGTAGCAAACAGACAAAAATACTTCTTTAGGGCGTTTTTTAGTTGTGGAAATACTGTCTAGGGTGAATTGGAAGTCCGATGTTCACACACCAGCTTGATCAAGTGCCCCCCCCCTCCACGGGGTTCCTAGTAGGCTGAGCGCATTTTGATTTTGAGCCACTTTCACGCATTTCTTTTTTTGTAATGTGAATTTTGGGATTAGGCCTACTTGAGGAAAATTTGCATTTTGTGAAGAGACAATTTCAGAAATATTTTCGGGCAAAACCCTGGGACAAAACCGGAAGGGTATGATTATAAAGATTGTTTAAAGTCGACTGCGCGGCGACACCAAACTTTTTTTAAAGAATCTCAGATCGGAGATATTTGAGAGCAAAAACTAACATTTGTTTCATCATATTCAAAGTAAGGAAATTTCACTTCCGATTTGAAGCTATTTGACCAGTACGGGAGCCGCATCAGACATGGCTTGGTTTGGATTGCTTGTAGAATTTCTTCAAGCGGAGCTGTGATCTTGCAATGTGTCGTTAGCACTTAAACACTGTCTGACTGAAGTCTTCATTCAAAGTACTACATTTTTCTAGGTGACTGATTTTCCCGGTTAACCCCGGTTTAGACTGCGCAAAGACTGTAAATTATGTATCAAAAAATGAGTAATTGCTATCCGTGTAATACTGACAATGAAATGGTGTGTATCATTGACCAATTGATAGGGGGCAATATTATCGCCATCGGCACCAATCTATCTTCCATGATGAAGTAATGTACTGGGGCTTCCCGATGGGGGGTAATCATTTTTGATGCAAATTGCGTCCGTTCTCCACAGGTATTGTTCAAAATTGGCGTTATGTCGATGTTGGTAAGGCTTGTACGGAGTACGCGCAGAGTTTGCATATGCGACAAATGCGTTTGCATACGATATGAGTCAGAAAAGTGCGTGACGACCGCTCTGAACGACCGTGAATCATGGTTGTGAATGCTGTCGGTATTCTGCCGGTGTGGAAGCGCTATTGATTTACATCTGCTTTATAAATAGAGCGAGAGGTCATTTTTTATCACGGTCATATTATATTACTAAGATTAATGCTCAAATCGAAGTCGACGTACATAAGACGCTTCGCAGTTTTAAGCAAAATATAGATGGAGAAACGGGTAAGCTGTAGTAAGGGGAAGTTATGGTCAACAAGCTGAGTACACATTTATGTATCGTTCCATCTACAGTTTTGCTAAAAAACTATGTGTGCGTAGGTGTGTACCTTACATATGTCGACTTATGATTGCGTTTAATAATTTAATACAATGTATTTATTACTACAAAGTAATGCTTATTCATGACACATGTTATTGGTGTGTGTGTTTGGTGGAGGTTTTGGTTATGATATTTAGGCCGAGTTTTGTGTGGTTGATCTAGATAGCCACCTCGACAAATCTAGCCGTTGGAGGTGTATGTTCCCTTGAGACCGACACTACCGGTTTGCGCAAATATTTAATCATGACCATGTCCCCCCATGGTCTTCCGTGAGTGGACTTATGAATAGGACAATCACAAATACTTATAGCAAAACATCCCATGCGTAAGAACTGAGTTTTTCTTGTTATCTAGACGGTTGGTTTGTTGATGGTGCCATACTCGGCCGTATTTTTAAGATAAACGATCGGAGTCTCGTGAAAGTGGAAGAGTTGGAACGACGAATTCGATACAGCGGCCAAGATGACGGCAACATGTGTAGTCATGGCACTAGGTTCTATCGTTATTTAGCTCCTTTAGCCCCGTGAAAGTCCAAATGTGAAAGACACACACACCAGCAAGAGGTTCGCCCCGCATGACTTGATAGAGGTGCCTTCTTGGGGGGGGGGGGGGGGTGGGGGGGGAGTACGAAAATGCCAACACTGGCCCGAGTCCATCCCAAGCAATTTTGTCAGGGTACTAATGGTGGAACTGCTGAATGAGCTATTCTCATGTTGTCTCCAATTGTATTGAATTAATTGTATATAATAATCCTAATAAAAACTTTTAAAATCAGGAACACCAAATTATAAGTAGTGAATTACTAAGTAAGAATTCGAATACATCTCTTGACAGACTTCATTTTTCAGTTTTATAGAACCGCCAATGTAGGCAGTAGTAGTAAAGAGGAAGGTATTAACTCAAAAAGGCATAGAATTTGAAAACATTCACCAACACAAAGATGAACTAGCCCACGCATGTGCTGTAAGATAGTGGGAAGGTATATCGGTTAAACAAATTATCAAGCCACAAGAGTTTACCAAATCCAGCGCGTGGGGAGGGCTTCGGAAACGTCCAATGCACAGTGGAAGATGAAATGGATGACCGTGTCCATATAATGGTTGAACCGTATCCGGGACCGATCGGTGCAAATCATCAATGTAGATGTACCAGGCATTCAGAGGGCATGGGTAAATGGCAAGAAGACAGGCTTGACATAATACAACATTGCAAGGGATCTGATGACAAAGTTATACCGTTTTAGAACACGGACATGGTCATGTAACTGAGGTATAGAACTTAAGGTATAGACACAATAAAGCTGTATTTTGGTCGCGACAAAATTCAAGATTTAGTTTAGACAGACCAGTGGATGTACAACCTCAAAAAAGTCGTGTAGTTAAATAAGTAAAAAATAGCAAAACTACAGGAGGTGCCATTGTACCCTGGTGAAATAGCGATGAATTCCACATGATATACGGTGACCAGACCGCCCTGCCTGTTTCGCGTGGTCACGTGCAATGATTTATGGTCCAGCGAGCTGCATGACATTGGTTATTGATGCGGTTTTAGGATCCCCGTGTTGCAGTCAAGAACTCTAGTTGCGTCCAGACACTGGTCTACAATTATTGAAAATGGCGGCGTTCAGGAGTGTCTTTATGATTTAATGGAAAGATTATAGGGCTCTTGTATCTGAGAGAACTTATGAGGAAAATCTGACGATCGCCGACAAAAAAAAAGGAGCTAGCGTTATCTTCTTGTTAGATCTAGGGCAATCCCCTAAAAACAAGGCATTTAAAATTGAGTGTTAATGGACGTTAGGGATATAGATGAATTGCTTTAATCTCAAAAGTTAATAGATTGGATATTCCTAAAAGCTCTTAAAAGAAAATGGTACACAACCAAAGTTAGATCTGGTAAAGCGTAATGGCAGGTTCCTGAACTGAAAGTTTAAGCGTACCAACAGGTAGCATTACCAACTAGGTCTTTACCGTTCAAAATAACTGTATCTGGCTGCATAGGGCTCAGGAACATTCACAGAATGATGGCTCGTCTTCTGAGAGGAAAATAGGGCTATGCAGTTGCTATAAAAGGACTATCTGGTGGTTGCAGTATGGACTTGGAAAGTCAGTCCAACATATCAAAGGACATGAGAGGATAACCTACCACTGGGCCAGAGTAATCTGAAAAGATCTTTAAGAACGTAAATCTTCTCATCCAAGGAAGTCTCGAAGTATAAAGCGCAAAAACAAGATTATCAGTGTAGTCGGAACATTACCCAAGACATCAAATTGCTAAAACATAAAAAAGTCAGGGGTTATCCTAGCTTTCTAAAAAAGCAATATTTCAATGAACTCCTACCATACTGGTAAGTATCAAAGTATGGCACGCCACATGCGTCAAAAAAACGTCCAGTTTACAAAAAAGACGGCGAGATTGCAAAAAAAGACGTCGAGTTAAAAAAAAAGACGTCGCGTTTACAAAAAAGACGTCGAGTTTTAAAAAAACAGACGTCGAGTTTACAAAAAAGACGTCGAGTTAGGAAAAAAGACGTCGAGCTTAGAAAAGGACGCCGAGTTAAACAAAAAAGACGTCCAGATTGTCGCGCCCAGATTTTCGCATCCATGATTTTCGCACCGAGAAGCGCCGCAATGGAAGTAGATGGGCTCAGAAAATTCTTTGATACTCCAGTAGGTAGTGATAAATTCAACGTGAATTCTTTATATAATTTCTCTGGAATTATTTGGTACAGGTAATGGAAAACTCAAAGAAAATAAAGGTTAAGGCCCTTAAAGGTTAAACATGTAAAGTTAACTGTGAACTCCTTAAGGCACACATTAAGATGCAATTTTGGAGATTGAAAGATTCTGGGAATGATTAGAAGTTTTTCTCGATTTGCAGACCTTTTCTAATTAACAATTGACCTAAGGTATGGAATGAAGAAGTCTATGTATGAGTTATGTTTCCAATATGAAAAATTGGGAGTTCGCTATTAAAATAGCTCTACTACTTTAAAGTCTTTACGCTAAAGCTAAACAACAGCGCACCCACGTATCTTTGCCAAGAGTCAAATATGATATAATATGATAACGTAAAGACCAGGCAAGATGCAGCTGGACATTGGCTCTTCCACCAATTCACCAATGGCTCTGATATCAGTATTGAAATACCTTATTCTTATAATGGTGTCATTATGGAACAAGCTTGATATTGCCATAAGGAAAACCACCCAGGGGCAGGTTTTAAACAAAATTGTAAATCCAAAATAACTGGTGTAAATAAGTCGCATCACAGGTTCGATTTAGTTCGATGTATTATGGAACAGGCTTGGCTTTGCACCGTAGAACTCACTAAGTGTGAATGTTGTAAACAAAAGGTGTAAATAATTGTAGGTGCCATCGTGCAATATTTAATAGTGGAGCTATAATTATTTTATCTGTAATGGTGCGTGATTTTTTTGGGTATTTGAGGTGTTATTTTAGTGCTTTTAACTTTAATACTATTTTAAAACGGTGGTGTGTGTGTGTGGTCGTGTGTGTGTGGTGTGGGGGGGTGTGTTGTGTGTGTGTTTGTGGGTGTGTGTGTGGTGGCGTGTGGGTGTGTGAACACGTACCACCAACACACAACAAGTGCGACAGCGAGGCGGTGGATATGTGTGTTTGTGCGTTTGTATGGGTGTACGTTTTTGTGGTATGTGTTAGTGTATGAAAGGTAATTTAACTTTTGTATATAACATTGTGCCAATTACAAGATTTTAATACTCTATGATTATATTTGTTAGTGATTTATGTTTTAAAAAATGTGGGGTAATATTGTAATATGTTGATGCAGGGCCCCGTGGAAGATCAGCGGTTAGCTGAATCAGGTAACCTGGGTAAAGATAATAAATAATAATAATATAATAAAATATGATTTTAACATAAAAAATTGGAAGATGGTTACAGTAAAAAGTAATGTGATTTAAAAAAAATGATTAATCCATTTATGGAAACTTTATCAGAGAAAAAATAAAAAACAGTAGTTATAGTAATAATAAAAACAAGAATAATAACATCAACAAAAAAAAATTAAGAATTACCCTCGTCATCAACATCTGAAGGTCGACTATCTGGCAAGTTACACTCTTTATAGTGGGATTGTGCACTCGCCATTTTACCATACTAGGTATCAGCTCAGGGTGAAACATAGGTTAGCCGTGTTGGTAATTGCAAAAGGGTATCCATTCGTCCAAGCTGGGAAGAAAAGTATTTCAGAAAATTTACACTACTGATTTGATATGATATGTTGACTATATTAAACATAAGTCTTACTTTCTTTGTTTGGCAGCTAATGTGTGTAGGTGGTGGCAAGATTGGAAATCTGTTCAGATTCAGCTTTTATGTGCGTAAATGCTGCAGATAACGTGAACAAATAAAGATATTAAACATTTAAAGACATATTGACAAACGTTACAAAGAGAACAAATTTTTAAGATACCAAGGTAATGATATCAATTTCTGTGGAGCGCACCGGACCACAGGGTACTCAAGGTATCAATTATCATCTGCAGCTAAAGCTACAGACCATTCAAACTGTCATAAATCCTAAATAAAATGCCACAGGATTTGACTGCAGATATCAATGTGTTTGCTGGAGAGTACCAAGTTCTTGATTATAAACAGACATTAAGGTATCTGCTAAGGTGCCAGGTATCCACAACATATATATTTCATTATGAGTATCTACAGACATTAAGGAATCTGCTACAGTTCAAGCATACGCAGTATATTCATTACGAGGTATCTACAGAATGCGACTTCAGGTATCTGCTACATTCCCCATTAAATCCACAACATATGTATGTATATATTTCTAGGAGTCTCTACAGACATTACGGTATCTGCTACTGTGCCAAGTTATCAACAAACATACGTATATATTATTATGAGTAGATAAGAATTTAGGTATTGCACAGTGCCAATGTATCACAATCAGAGTAGTTATAATTGATATCAGGATCTAAGACATTAAGGTATATGCTATGGTTGGTGCCTAATGTATACAAAAATAGATATGTATGTATATATCATTATGAGTATTACAGACATTAAGGTATTGCTACTGGGCCAATGATCCAAACCGCTGTATATATTCATAGGAGGATTACAGACATTAAGGTATTGCTCACAGTGCAACGATCCACAACAATGTATGTGTATATTTCATTATGAGTATCTACAGACATTAAGGTATCTGCTATAGGTGCCAGTAGCCAAACAATAGGTATGTATTATATTCATTAGCGTATCTACAGACTTAAGGTATCTGCACAGTTGCCAAAGTATCCACAACATATGATTTATATATTTCATTATGAGTATCTACAGACATTAAGGTATCTGCTACTGGTGCCAATGTATCCAGGCACATATAATGATGTAGTATATTTCATAGAGACTACAGAATATTCGGGTATCTGTATGGTGCCAATGTATCCACATCAATGTCCAAGCGTAATATGTAATTGAGTATCAGGGGCCATGTTAGGAGCGTCCGTTATCATGGATACACACGGCCCGGCTCAGCTTATCAGTATGAATTAATCCTGACCCAACACAAGCCATACCAAGACGTGTGGAGCACGAAGGAAATTATGAGTATATACAGACATTAAGGATCTGTTACAGGTGCCAATGTATTACAACATCTGTATCTATTTCATTATGAGTATCTACAGGCATTAAGGACAAAGGTATTTGCAAAAGATATCAAAGTATCTCCTATACCGTAAGGAGGTGGCGGATGTATGAACTGCAGATTTCAATGCTTTGCGCTCTATCAATGTATATGTTCAATGCAGGGGATCTTGATATTTACTAAGGGTATTTGAAGAGGGTCCAATGAAAAAACCTATTAGAGATTTAAGGTAACTGCTGTAGATGGCAAGGCGCCTGCTTCGATTTCAATTATTCTGTAACTCGCCCAAAAAACAAGCATTTACACAATATTTGATGGTCTTAAAATGGTATAAAATATTACATGGTTGTCTCAGAAAAACTTAGAAAACATTTCTGAAAAAAATGTGATCAGTAAAAAATTTGGTTGAGAGTTGGAAGTGGTAATGTTCTTCCAAAAAACGACCATTACTGAGAGCCAACAGAAAATGTTGTATGATTTAAACATCATAATTAACAATATTTTTTTGTTTGTAAATTGGGGAGAGAAAATAAAATCTGCAGATATCAAAAAACATATTACAGAGGTTCAAATACCAGTTGCAGGAATCACGGCAATCGGCTACAAACTTAAGGATCCAATGCATATTTAAGTTAAGGCCCCCGTCCAAAGTGAGTTTTTGCTAGAAAACCCTTCAGACTCTCGACTTGGTGCGAGTTGACCACTTTGCGAAAATCGTGAGCCGTGTTTCTTTTTCCTGTGTAGTTCTGGCAAGGTAGGGATGTTTGTGCAGTCGGCTGTGTCTACCCATATTTGCCGAGAAAAAACCGCTCAAGATTAAGACTGGTGCGATTGGCCATTTTTAGGAAATCGTGAGTAATTGGCCTTTTAGGTGTAGTTTTGGCCAACTCTGGGACTGTCTCTGTACAGTCTTCTGCAGTGTGCCTGTTTGGAGCACTTGGCAACCCGCCACGATTTTGTCTTACAGCTTAAAAAAATGTGGAGGGTTTGGAATCGGGAAGGTGCTTGACACACGAGTAGAGGGTTTGAAGCGGTAGCCATGATTGGTAGCATTCATGGTAGTTGTGTGGCAGTTCGAAAGTGGTACGGCAATGCGTCGCTCCCAGAGGGGAGAGGAAAATGCAAGCAATACTGGACATGTTGTAATCGGCGACGTAAAATCGGCGACTACAGAAGAGAATGTCGCGACGGCAGTCTCGACCAGCAACCTGTGCTTGTCGTGTAAAGGTCGCCGACTGATGAGAAACTGAACAAGTGACAGCTTGATCGCCTCAGCTCAGAGATTGAGCCTCTTGCTCTTTAATTTGAACAAGACTGCAGAAGATTTTGAAAGAAATGTAGGCTTTGTAGTTCGGGAAGTGGTGGGTCGCGCGCGGGTTGTCTCATGGGAGGGACTTTCTTGGCGTCAACAACTCGTCGACCAATCAACGAGCAGTCATGATAGCGACATGTCACAACTTATCTCAGGTCACAACTTGTGCCGTCGTTTAAAGGTCGGCGACTAATCGGGACAGCACAAGTGGCGTCGCCAATTAACATGATGGTCTGTGATCCATATGCGCCTATGCTCGGCGTTTCAGCATTCCCTGTCTTGTTGACGCATGGGGAAATCGCAGACTATTCATCCCTGGTAGGGATAAAAAATTGTAAAATTTGCAAGTTCTGAACAAGGACTGATAGCCGGATTTGAAAAAAATGCGGTCTTGGTAGTAGGGAAGTGGTTGGGTATGGGAGATGTTACTCTGTGTGGGAATATACAGCTAAGATACTTTACCTATTGCATATTAGTCCCAGGCTACCAGACCATGGGACTCTTGTTAGAAAAAATAAATGTTTTTCAACGGGTTTAGACAGGTACATGCTAAATCTGAATCGAGGATTGCCCGACGAAACCGAAAATTTTAAAGAAACGAAAAAATTCAAATGGCCACCAAAACACTAAAAACTCATGTCATTACTCAAAAGTTGTAATGTGGCGCGGTCCAGTCAAAACACCCTTTGTGACCACTTCAGTAAGATTGCATTAACGCCTGAAATTAGATTTAATATGGCGCCAATACAAAAACGCATATGATATTTATCTATTTGACGTAGAATTAACTTGAGTATATATAATCACTGCTAGCCTCAATATTTGTAGAAACCATTAGGAATAGCTTTCAACAATGTGATAATCAATCACTCAATAAAAACAAGTCAAGATGGCTCCAAATGGCAAAATTCATTACTACATATATCCACAAGAGCTGCATGTTTGTGTCTATCACATAACTCATTCAGAGCCATTAAATATCATACTAATCAAAGTGATTGATATCTGCCAAGATGGATCCTAGATAGGCGTTCACTATGGCTTGCAAAGGGCAATCGTAAAGGTCAGAAGTCATTACGCGTATAGGCTAAAGACATATATTTTGTGGGTTTAGTATATTATACCCAAATCCATAAAATTCCAGTAAGGCTATCTTAATTGTCTTTGGGTCGTTATTAATCAAATATCCCAATATGGGCCAGGACGCCAAAACTGCAAAAAAAAAAGAAAACATATCTCTAGACTATTTGTGGTGATGGATTTTCGCGCGTAGTAAGTGCAAGTTCCAGCATATTGAAGTACCATCTGGAGGCTCTACATGAATTGATTCCTCTGAGTACAAATGAAGTTGTAATAGATCTGAGTGACCTTTACAGGGTATAAGACACCAACATTGCAAGTATGGGTTAGACACAGCTACACTGAAATAGCTATATTATTAGAGTAGCGGAAGCCATTTGGATTACATAATTGAAGAGGAATTTATAAAGTTTTAAAAAAATATTTCGTATGCGTTTTAATTAATTTGACTGCCAAAACACCAGGATAGATACACAATTACCAACCTGCAGTCAAAAGTAGTTCGCGATTCAGACAACTTTATGTATTTGACGGCCATATTGAATTCATGGTTCCGTGGGTAACCGAATCATATGTTAATTGGTCATAATGAATGTTTTAACGAGACAGGCTGAAAAATTACAACTTTTGTAGGAACCAGAGATGAATGATGTTGTGTTTTGGTTGGCCATTGTTGATTTTTTGCATTTCTACAAAAATGCTCAAGGTACTCGTCTGGAATCCATCGGATTCAGAATCAGCACAAAAAAAATGGTCTAGGAAACCGTTGAAAAACATTGACATATCTCATAAAACAAGGTTGATATTAGTTAGCAATGAATCTGTAGCCGGGACTATATATCAAGGACTCTACAGCAGCTGTCAATGTAACTACTGATCTAGCATGGTATCTGCCTGCCAGCTTGTATTGTGATATATATTATACAAGAATTAAGGTATTTTAGCGATAATGGGTGGTTAGATACATCAAGACGTTCCCTGAATGACATTGGTTTAACATGATCTTCTTCTTGGTACCACAAGTCATTGGTAATGCTTGTGGTGTTGTCAGGATTATTCTGTAGCTAAGAAGGAATCCGGGGGGGCCGTTGTGTACCCATGATATGGGGGACGCTCCTAACAATGGCGCCCGATCAACAGAATCAATATGTTGATTGTGATTGGGAAAAACCCGTCGCATGTCGCACAGGACAATTTTGAAAAAATCAGAAAAAATAGCCTTAAAATCTGTTAGTGGTACTTATTTTTGTCAGATGTATGAAGGCTTAACTTTTGATATGTGTAGTCATAGATGAAGAAGTAAAAAGTATGGAAACTTTTAAGTTCAAAGATGTTGCAATGATAGTAACCCAAAATTCAATTTTCCACCACGTGGCGGTTTTCCAGATCGCATCACATATGGACGTGGAAGGTGTCTAATGTGGATGCTTTCACCTCTGACGTACAATCCAGCTTTAACAAATTGACGAACAAGTATTATTCGAGGAACAATGTCTTAGTTCAAGTGATTCACCTTGAAAAAAAAACATGTCCTGATTAAAACTTAAAAAGGCACTTTATACAGTGTTTGTAAATATAAAATCGAAAAATCATCAAAAAATCAGATATTTGCATGTCTGTAACAAGTATGAGTCCTAACATACCATGCAATGATAAGAAAGGAGCAACCTAATAAGCCAGCAGAATACGATATTTCGTCACACTGCCGACGGACACTAACCAACACATTAATTCAATGGAAAGAATTCTTTGAAGAACTGCCGTTTCACCCTTTCGGTCAATTCTTCGGTGGGAAAAAATAACTTACGAGATCATACACACCTTATTTTCAGTTTAAGAGACACTGGCACATTGAAAATAGTCCCCTCACGATTTTTCAAAAGCGTATTTTGCATGGGTATAAGGTTTATATAAAGCCTCACCCGAAAGGATTAAGACCAATCAGTTCCTTATGGGTGTACAGAACGATTTATAATTAACGGCGCGGGCGACGGTAAAATAAGCAGACGACGAAAAATGGCTTTTCAACAAGAACACGCACGCCATATACAGTGCCCACAAATTTGCACACTGTTTTGAAGGCTAACCTTTGTGCTTTTAATAAAACAAGTAAAAAAATATTAATGTAATATACACATTTGTGCTAACGTATGGAAAAACTTAAAAGGGCCTTCAGATTACCTGGATGTCTTATCCTAATATCAATTCCCTATCTGTTTTGGGGTATGTTATTTTTTTTTTTTTTTTTTTTTTTTTTTTTTATGTGAAAATTATCTTGTCTTCCAATGGCAAGACATCATTGAGAGAAACTGAGACATTTTTCATATTTTGTGAAAATGTGCAAGTCCGTTGCAGATATTACGCACAATTTCAAATCTTTACCTCAGCTTTTGGGGATTAATCACTGATAGTGTCTTTAACAACACAGCATATTCAAAGGTTACATCGACTACTTTACTTGTAGGAGATACATTTTGATAAACAATCAAGTGAACGACTTGTCGGTGGAAGTAAATTTGAGGAGTCAAGATGGGAACGTTAAAACACTGCTACACCAGCAATATGGCCGTTGAGACGAGTGCATATATTTAAGAAACATTACAATATGGGTTATAATGAATGAGGACTAACTACCTGGCATCCAAAAATTTTGAGAGGGACATCCAGTGATTATGCGGAATGAATCGTCCAAATGCTAACCAAAGAGTGATTACTAAGCTTAATTAGAATTGTTTTATCCTTTCCTCTAGCTGTTTAAAAGTTCTTTTATCATGACAAAACTTAGCGCAAAACAAAAATAGGGACGACGGTCCAAAATAGTCGTCGATATGTGAAAAAGAATAACGCGCAATTGATGACACTAAGTGACCCTGAATGACTTGACATTCCAAACGTAAGTCACATAAGGGCCCCTTGTCTAGTAGAAGATACCAAGTACAAAACGATCCATCAAGGCATACAACAGCTAGAGTAACGTGGAAAAAGTGCCCACCACTAAAGGTGGGAGACTATAAGCAAATAATGACCTTAAATGATATGTGAATGGACCTTTACTTTCCTCATTGTTACCTCCATAAAACCTTCTTTCCTTAAGGGATAAGCATATCATGATGAACGTTGATCTCCCAGCATGCACTAAAAAAGTACACAAACTGAAAAAGCTGTCAAACCAAAAGTGCAACTAGAGCAATAAATGACCCCAAGTGACCCCTTGAATGACATTTGATCTCCTCCTGTACCAATATAGGACCCTTGTCTCAATGTGTAACCATACCAAGTATGAACATACCCTTGCTGCAACAACAGCTACAGTCAGTGAAAAGGGCATTTTTCTGTAAAGTGTTAATTTGAGTCTCCAAAATGACGAAATATCAACATTAGAAGTCACTGATAAATATTGAAAAATCGTAAACTTTGAATATTCTCAAGAACACCGAACAATGCATGGGTGATCTTAAAAATATATCCGATTTTTAGTATAGGCCAACTAAACTTAAGTAACGATCGTCGTAAAGTATGTCGGGCCTGTTTTCTTGTGGCTGTTCTTGAGAAAGTAACGTGCTTCACGACTACTAGTCTCTATACCGCAGTATCAGGTATTACGTCTAATAAAGCATGGTGTGGTATCGACGTATGTATTAGGAGTTTTGCAAGCGCGTAGCAGGAGGGAGTAACGTATCTGTCGCAGTATATAACGTAACAGGGGGATTTCTTGTCATTACTAGGGCTGGCAATGTACGTTGAAAATCAGCTTTTTATGCAAAAAACATGTATTAATAGAACATTGACAACTTCTCGATTATCACATATTGGAACAGAGGTATTCAGTTATGTTTAGCAATTTTGTATCCACTCGAATTATCGTAACGTATCTGTTTGCAATGTTGGCGACATGCTCTCAGAGACTCTTGCGAAACGTTAATATCCCATATATCAGTTTTAAATTAACAATAGATGCATAATAGAGCTGATAAAAATGCAAGGCAATTGTGATAGTGCTCTCTGTGTAACGAGCAGGATACATTTAACGAACGGATGGGATGGCGACATGCGAAAGTCAAGATTAGCATCTTAGCCTTATTGCTGATACTTTCTCATCCGGTTACAATTTCTAGTCCGGATCATTTTGAAAAACAACTCCTAAGTATAGTTTATATCAATAAACATTCACTCTTAAAGGCCAAAAAACACGCTTAAACTGTGCATGACTGTAGCGACCGCAAAAACGACTTTTTGAAAAATTTATCGGAGAATGGACCATAAGTGTCAACCAAAAGCTGTAACTAATGTTGACACACACAGATGGCCAGACACATGACGACCCTGAGTCTGTTGGAGCAAAGGTATGTCCAATCGCATCGGAGACCTAATAATTCAATGAGCAACAAATTTTCCTTTTTTATGAAATAGTGTAAGAAAACATTTCCCTTTGAAATCTGGTGTTACACCAAATCTCTTGGAGAGGTTTATAAGAGGGCACTAACATACAAATCATGACCTTTGTATGTTTATATGGCAAGATTTCTTGGATTTCACATGTTTAAGGGGTGGTAGGCTTTGGTATGCCCTACTGGTTGCAAATGTTGCCACTACTAATTAAAAGTCCTCTAAAGAGAGACACAGGCAAAACCCCAATACATAGGTAATACAGGGGAGAGGTCCCGGGATCGATCCCCCTTTTCACATTTTTAAATCTGTCGATTGGGACCACACTGAGTTTTACCCCCTTGGACCCCACCTTCTCAAAGACTTATAGCAACCTGTATGCACCGCTAAACCAACAAAGAAATTAAACTTTCCAACAATTTGATGAGGAATGATCAGATGGACGCCTCCTTTTACACTTAGTGAATTGTTGTGGAAGGGGTATATTATTCTATACCTTACAAAGTCACAACATCTACATCGGGATAGTTCTTTGAACAACAAATGCTGTACCTCCCAACAACAAATTTGGCTCAATGTGAGACATATTGACGGTCTTCAAGGCTCATGGACATTTTAAGTTTTCTTAGGGAAAATATTAATTGTGCTATAAGACACGATCCGTGGATTGTAAATCAGCAAATCGAAAAAAATCATCACCCGCCCCCCCCCCGAAAAATCAGATTTA
>JAMKCH010005465.1:0-49807 GCA_023653785.1 Ophioderma brevispina
AAATTAAGGTGGGTAACAAGCCTGTCCTTTATAAAGATTGGTATAAACATGGTATTCTATATATCAACGATTTGCTAACCCATGATGGTGATTTTTTTATCTGTTAATGGGATTTATGAAAAATTTAATCTTAGAACCAACTTTCTTACTCTTTATGGCATAAAAAAGGCGATTGAAAAACCCTTTGCCCATCTTTTAAATACAGCAAAAAAATCTCTTGCAATGCCATTTCGTGGTTATTTTGTCAACACCATTCTTAAGGATGCAAAAGGTTGTAAACGTTTCTACAATATCTTTTTAACAGAAAAGAAGGTCCAATATAAGTGTATTGAGAAATGGAACCTGCTTTTAGCACCACAATTTTCTGAAATAGATTGGCTCAAGATGTGTTATTACAATTGGAAGTGTACTTATGAAGTAAAACTGCGTTGGTTCCAGTTTCGGCTCCTAAACAGGATTTTGGGTACAAATACTCTCTTAGTCAAAATTGGGAAGTCAAATAACCCTTTGTGCACCTTTTGTGGTGGGGATGACGGGAGTATAATCCATTTGTTCTGGGACTGTATATTTACTCAGGAAGTTTGGAATGATTTTCATCATTGGTCCAGGTTAAACTAGATGTCAATATTGTTCTGAGTAAGAAGCTGGTATTGTTTGGTAATTACACTTACAAAGACCATGTATTCAATAATATGCTTCTGGTCATAAATTTTGTATTTATAAAAGTAAGATTAAAGGAGAGAGACCTTCTTTTAGATATGGGGAAAATGACCTGATCAATTTGTACCACAAAGAAAAGTGTATGTTTAACACAAATTGTAAACCACACACTTTCAATACCAGATGGCACAACTGGAAATACTTATTTGAAGAAAATGTCTGAATGTAATATTTCAAAACTTGTTGTGTTTCTTGTAAAATGGTTAACCCATTATTAACATTGTTAACATTGCCTGGACTGTGGATGGAAGATTAATAAAATAATAAAACGTGAATGAAAAAAAAAGTATTAAGTAAATCGGGCTAAGTGTTTAGCCAGCAGAGCGATTCAAAAAAGGTTAACCGAAATGTCCGGAAAATATGCAAATAAGATAATTAAAATTCATGAATGTGCAAATAATGCAGCGAAAAGTTACACATAATATTGCGGCACCTCACTCTATCATCCTATCAAGTTTGAAGTAAATCGGGGATAGCGTTTAGCATTTTAAAAAGGTTAACCGAGTCATACGGACGGACATACGGTCACAGAATTTGGACTAGTATGTGCCTCCATGAACATTCGTTCAGGCGACACAAAAATGGTAAAAATAGTAAAAGGGGTCAATATCCATTTGTACAGGGGTTAAAGTTGCTACACTTTGGTAAAAATAAAGCTGTTCATTAGCTTAATGTGTCAAAATAAGGAATATTGTAGCATCTGCATGCATAGTTATCATGTTATGCGACAACCTAGGTCATAGGGCAAGGGTTTTCCCAACATTTTTTCCCATCCCCATTTTTTTTTTTTTTTTCCTTACACTTAGCTTTTGCGGCTAGCCCCCTTACTACTCAAAATAATATATGCTCAAAAAGAGATTTGACCAGTCAGGAAAACTTGACAAAGGTGTTGTGGGAGCGGTACGTCATTTTTTCCAAAAGCCAGGATAAGGGGCTTCTACAAGGTCGCCTTATATCTAACCGGAGGCTCTGAATCTACTGAGACAGGAAGCAAGGGCAATCCTTCAAAAAAATCGGTTGTGGCATTCACGCTTAAGGCATGGTGCTCTCCATTCCTAAACTAGTGCGCACGAAGTGGTGCAAAGGATACCACTATTTCTCTTTACAATCGTGTCATTTTTTGTCTTGAACGTCCAGTAAGTGACACTTTATACTGCTTTGCGCACAAAGCGCGCGAAATTTATCAAATTACAAATCACTGATTAACTCAAACACTGGGCCAAATCAATTTTTGGCTTTACTTGACTCACTAATTCAATACCAGTCGAAGTTCATTTTTGTCTTTGAACAGCGCCTGTAATTTACAAATTAATGATGATTTGCGCGCGAAGTGCGCGTGAAATTTTACTAATCACATGACAAATTCACTTGATTAATCAAACACTGCAAAAACAGTTTGGCTTGCTTGACATAGTTAATTATATTATTGCCAATTATGCCTTTTTGGACAAGTACTTCATTTTCATTCAATTACCTTCGCGACACCTTCTTTGGGGTTGGTCGCGACCCCCAGTTGGGAAACTTGTAGGGACATAATTCCATTTGGTGTTGACCGTCGGGACCCTAATCTCTAAACATTCAACATTAATCAAAACTATACTTTCGAGGTTTCTTTCCTCGGGCCAATGGCAATAATTTGCAAGTATTTAAAAATAATCAGATTAACTTTTAATGGTGACCCCTTACAAATTGAGTTTGAGTTTTTTTACCATTTAGTTATTTACCCATAACTCAAACCAATGGTCGAAGATGGTAAAAACTATACATTTTGGAATCCTTATGAATAGATGGACAATATGTAAATAAATTGTGGATAACTTATTTATGTTCAAACAGGAGATAGAGTTCAAAACAAAATAGCTTGTTTCAAATTCATTCTTTTATAAGTCTAATGACCTGTAAAGAGTAATCTCTACGAATGAAACTTTCTTGAACAGGTGAATTTAACTTTTGTAAATGTACTGAAGATTATGACCATTTTGTATTGTGTTCAAACATATTATTTTGAAATCAGTTTAATGATTGTATATATTCCTGATGAATTCTTCCTTGGAAGTAAGTTTCGAAATAGATGGTTGGAACATCAAAGAAAACCGAAGCGATTTAATAAACGTTTTTTTAATAATTTTTTCATTCATATGCGGTCCATAAAGAAGAATGATATAAAATGAAACCAATCACTTCCTGTTTTCTACTTATTTCAATTACAGATTCAAAAATTAGTCCAAGGCAGGAGAAAAAAACAAAGAAACGATTACTTAAAAATACATGAAAAATTTGTGTAACGTACTTACTCAAAACTTATTGAAATGGCAGGGTAATACAACACTGGCCAAAAGTATTGCAACATGCAGAAAATAAATTCATTACTCACCAATTGATTTCAAATTATACCCAATTGATTATTGAACACAAAAAGACGTATTAAATTCCAAAGTGGTGTTTTTAATACAGATGTTATTCCACAGAATCCGAGAGGGTGAACAAACGTTTGCTTTGATTGTTATGTTTCCTAAGTATGGTGGATTAAAGGAATTGGAAATGGTAACTTGTCGATTGCACTCCAGAAGGAATACAGGCACAGAAACAAAAGAAATGGCTATAAAACAGTCGCTTAAAGGCTGACTCAGAGATTTCGAAATATAATTTTTTTATGGTATAGTTAATGAAAATTAGGCATCTAGAACTAAAGATAGTTACCTATATCTAATTCCAAAGTTAGAGATGAATCGGATTTTCCGTTTATCATGCAGTAAACATTTATGCACATATAACAGTGCATAGGATACGTGATAACACAATTTCCGGATCGGAATTTTATAACAAAGTTGGTTTGTGGATTTTTATATATGAAGAGACTTCGATTGACTTAGCTATTTCACCCATGATTAGTAATTGGACAAGCCATTATGTATATGCAAAAACCCCGATTGTTTGAAAAATAGGGGCCCCTCATCGGGAAATCTCTGAGTCGGCCTTAATGAATTGGACAGGTTCATTAGGGTTTACTCAAAATGTTTATGGGAGAAAATCGGAGTGGTTGTGTTGACCGGAATCGAGATAAAGTCAATGGAAGACAGTGGTCTTCAAACAATTCGAGAAATTCAGAGACACCCGAAATGGAATTCGAATGGTAAATCACATGGTTTACGTAAATCATGTCTAATTACGCGTTCACATTGCCTGACAAACAGCAAAATGTCTACAGTGCGATTAAAAAGTTGGTTTAAAGTTATCAACGTGACCTCTTTCTTGCGATTAAATTTCTGGAGTCCAACGGTGATGAACTTGCTCCAATCTTTTATTAACATTATCTCATTTCCGGTCCATACAACCTCTCCGATTTTCGCCTTAAACATTTACAATAGACCTTGACAAACCCGTAAAATTCATTTAGCGACTATTTTGCAGCCTTTTGATCTTCCTGTGCCCGTATTTCTGCTGGAGTACAATCGGCAAGTTATCAATAACCAGGGGTCCGTTCGCGAACCTCAAGCGTAACCATACGTGATACTAACTCATGCGTATGTCCTACATAATAGACCTTTTCATACCATTTACACAGTGCCTTGGATAAGTTGATCCACTCAGGCATGACATAGTATGCACGTAGATTTACGACTGAGTTTCGCGGACGAACCCCAGCTCCTTTAACCCGCCATATTTAGCGCTAATGACAATCGAATTGAACGTTTTTTTGCACTACTTGATTCTGGGAAACCGCATCTGTTTGAAAATCCCAACTTTTGACAATAATTACATAATGTGTAGTCAGACACTCCTGGCACAATTTTAAATCAATTTTTAATATATATTGCTTTTCTGCATGTTGCAATACTTTTGGCCAGTGTGTGTACTATGTTGTATGTAGAGTGTTGATATTGTGAATTGTTAAGGAAATATGATGAACATAATAAATGCAGAGGTACTAGGTTATCTCCTTGAGGGTTAAAGATAAACAAATATGAATAATTTTACAGTGATTGTGTCAGCACTTAGAAAATCTCGTATTCATTTTGCTTAGTCAAAAGGTTAGAACATGATGTATCTGTTAGTCTTGGTTTACTGAAATTGAGGTATGCCGAATGTAGGCCTATGTTGTTCAGCTTAGTTCTCAAAAGTAAGTTCGAAAGGATAAATAGCATTTAATGGCCACATATTTTCCTTCACTTAATTATGGAATAACGGTAATTCTGATATTTGGAGATATGATATTGTTTTTTTTAATGCATTGTAAGTCTCTTTGAAAGAAAGAGAACTCATAGGCAACCATATCCAGGCATTCTAGTCTATATTTTTACTTTGCATACATAAAATCATGACTTACAAACATATACTTCTCTTGTATATCCAAGTACGAGAACTGGAAACCATGTAGTAAAGAACCTTGTCAATCTTTGAACTTGTTCAAACAGTACTTTTCTGGTATGCCCGCTAGTATGCAAACTAATACCTCACCTTTTGACTTTTCAGTGATAAATGGTGCATTTTGGTAGCCATTTTGGAAATTTTGACCCCTTTGCACTCAAAGCCAGAAAGTTAACTGGCATACCAAAATATAAGTCTAGAAAGTTGTATCAAACACCTATACTAAAACAGGTAGGGAAGTGACTTTTTACAATCCTGGTTTAGACCTATACAATAGGTCTATGGTATTTTAGCGGCCATTTTGAATTTGGTCAACATTTACCCATTGGGCTACAACTTAAGCTGAGAAGTTGATAATATACTCACCTTCAAGAGACAGTATGTTTAATAACACTGAATTATTATGGAATTGTACGCCTAAAATTAAGTTGTTAAGTTTTGTATGCTATTTTGGCGGCCATCTTGAATTTGGTCCAATTTTACCCCTTTAGGCTTGATTTTATGATTAATAATTAGTATTAATGTACTCAGTTGCAAGAGTCTGTGTAGAAGAGTAAGTTTAATGTCTGTTAACTGTGGAAAATTACGAATTTATATCTTTTGACATAATTTTAGTGGTATTTTGGCGGCCATTTTGAATTTCTTGAATTTTGACCCCTTTGCACTCAAAAATACAGCAAAGCAACCGGCATTTTCGTGATCAGCATAAAAAGTCAGTCTAGAAACAATGTTTCAAATGCTTCTACTAAAAATGCCTCATGAAGTTTCTTTTCATGAATTTCGTCTTGCCTATACGCCGCCTTCAAGAAATCATCACAATCATTTCACTTCATTTAATAGGTGGCTGCTCAAGGCATACCCTCAAGCGCACAAGCCTATCAGCAGTTAGATTATAGCATTCCCCATATAGCAGCTCCCCAGATTTCGCTTGGATCGACGAGGCAATTGAGATTATCTTGGGGACACAAACACCAGGGACACAAGCACGTTGACCACAGTCATGACAGTGAGGCTCGAACTCACGATTTTAATGGTATAATGATCACGAGTCCTGCGTTTTTCCACCAGACCACACGTGCTCTCCAAATCATCCTCGAACTGAAGGGAAGATTTAACTGATTCTCATAAAAAAATTATGAAAAAATTGTACAAGACGTAGAGCAAAACGTATTTTATGTCTGTCTGTACGTGTATAAAAGATGTGCGTCTCGTTGAAAACTACATATTAAGGTCACAAGAGGAATAAACGAAAGTTCTGAGTTTACTTGGTTTAAGATAACCAGGTGAATACTTTGTGGTTGGTACCATTTTTGACGAAATTGAAATGTTCTGAATATTTTACCGCAGGCCAAACGAACAATTTTTTGCCGTTAAACTATTGTTCGCAGACTTGACAATCATGTTGATGAATGTTTATAACCAATTTAGTACAACTCTTGAACAAAACTTGTCTCCTTTAAACAGATCTATAATAGAAACCTGCTGCTAACCGCCTTAAATCCAGAGAGAGTTTCTTAAGCAAAGTTCAACCCCTTGAAGCAGCCCCTAAGGAGTCTATGAAAAGACTTGCTATAAACCAAGTAACATCTATTGGTATTGAACCTGGTGGGCATCTTCCACCTGGAGCTGACTCCTCATGGACTGAATGGCGATGCCCCAACAGATTGAGAACCTGAACTGACCGATATAAGGTTTCCGTGCAGAAGTGGGGCTACCTGGAAGCAGATCAGGACACTACCTGTGGTTGTGGAACAGCCCCACAGACAATGGAACATCTCTCGGTCTGCCCACTGTTGGAGCAAACATGCACAGACAAGGACCTTGCGGAATTCAGTTAAGCAGCGAGACGTTGTACCCATCTTTGGCTGAATCATATAAGAAGAAGAAGATTTACAACTGAAGAGGCATCTGCAATATAGAGGCACTGGGAGTTCCATAGTTTACTTGTCTTGTGCGGAGAGAGAGACTTCTTTTGACTATTTGTAGCTGCATGGACACAATAAAGGTGTACATTCACTGGTCTTGTGTTTCTCAAATTGGAGGATGTCAGAAAGCTCTCTAAAAAGTTGCAGAAAGAAAAAACGCCATGATATGACTCAGTAGGACAGTTCCACGCTCAAGTGTATCATGTTTTGGCAGCCTTCCCAGAATCTTCAAATATATTGAGCCTGCATCATCCCACATTGTAGAAGACGATACTCCCAAAGGGGACATATGTAAGCTTTGTAGATGCGAACTCGTACAATTAAAGGGATTAGCAGCGATAATGCGAGAGAATTGAAAAAATGTGGAAATGCATTTTTAAACTTATATATCAGAGATAAGTGTGTACAATTCCATATAACTGCTTTAATGTTGAAACAAACCACCAAATAGTTAAAAAAGAAGTATTTTGAGGATATTTGTCTTACCGTCTCCCGCAAATAGACATACAGCGACGGCATCTCAAAATCTGCACTAAACAGCTGATTGCGGTTTACACCAGTACAAAATTACCAAAGATCAATAATGTTTGTGTTTGAGGTCAAACTGTACGTGTTGATCATGGTGCACAATATCACACTGAAAATCTGTGATATAAAGCTGGAAAGGGTTTTTTGATCTCAAGTCGGAATTTTGATACGCACGGATAGAACTTACAGAATCAGATAAAAAGTACTGCCTTGTCTTTAATACACCGATTTCAAGCCAACCACTTGCCGGTTGTGTTCGCATATCCATGCCAGTAACAAAAATATAAAAGTATGAATTTTGATGATTTTTTCGATGTTTCGGATTAGCAAATCGCTGCTATCCTTTAAAGTAGATGTTGTTTGTATAAATTGGTCTAGGATGTGTATTGCAGTACAATAAAGTACTGGAAGTTAAACTTGCGAGATACCTCAGCAGACGGAGCCATACGCATAACAGGAGTAAAGATCATGTACTATATGTATAGGGGTAATTAGAGGTCAATCTATGTACACCCCATACGTCTTTTGACTGAGTATGAAGTAAACTGTCAATGTGTGCAGGAATACAAACTTGTTCAGAAAACAATGAGGTGGTTAAGAGAAATTTTACATGTACATGGCATTCAATGGGATAAAGAGTAGAGAACATGAAAGTAGTTTCACAGATCTTCTTCTTGCGTATGAGGCAGCAGCTAAATATGTTGTAGACGGTGGAGCCAGCTCGCTGTGATTGGTTGGGGTTTTAGAAGTCTATGTCCACCGGTGGACGAAAGGTAGGGCATTCATTGAGGATGTGATCCACAGTCTGTGATGGGGACCCACGATCTATTCCCGGTTAGAGTCAGTTTAACTCGGTTCAACTGGAGTTTTGACATTAGTAGATAAGCCACCGCAGTGTTCAGAGTTTGAAATAGTGGGTGACTGTAGTGCACAGATCTCATGTGAGTGTGCACATCTGGATAAAATTGTGAATTTTAGTACACAAGTACTTTATACATTGATAATCAAAATAAATGATGGAAGCACTTGCCACGCCCCTTTTATGGCCCCCAGCTGGCCTTACACAGGGATAAAAAAAATTAAAATGTTCCGATTGTGTTGGAAAGCACACATGATGTTTGTCCAGTTACGGGATTCCAAAAAGGTATAGTTTATACTAACTATGGCTTATAGTTTTGGAATTATAAGGGTAAAAACGGTAAAATGATGAAAAAGTCAATTTTGGTTAGTACAGAGGTCAAAAATTAAAGGTTGCTCCAATTGGGGGGTAAAACGTTGGCCCCCCTTCCCCTCCCTCATCTCCACACTCCCCTCCCCCTCCTTCCCTATCCCACCCCCATCTTGATGCATGTTGGTTAGTTATAGAATGAAATATAGGAAGAGTTTTAAAGGGAGAAGAGTCACGAGTGCAGCAGAGTTGCAGCAAGGTATGGAGAGAGGCCGAATATGAAAAGAAGGTTTTGAATCGACGGGAAACGCCCGGAAGGATTTCGACTGCATTTCGAGGCTTGTAGGGAATACAAGAAAAGGGACTGATAAGGAAGCAACGTATCGGCTGTTTACGGTTGCCAGGGGGATGTGCATTGTCTGCATGAGCATCAACGACGTTAACCCGAGGGAGATGACCTTTGCGAAACTGATGGACGTGATGGAGAAGGAGTGCGGGCCGAGGGAGTGTGCAGAAAATTACTTTCAAGAATTGCAGCGGCGGGAGTCAGAGACGGGAAAAGAGTTTCATGCCTTGTAGGATGGCATAAAGAGACTACGGCGCTAGCGTTTCCGAAGACTGAGAAGCAAGGTAGAGATTTGCTGGCAAGGGGGTACTTAAAGAGAAATAGCAGAGGCCTGGCACATTAAAAGGGGATCTTGGGGGGCGGGGGGCGGCCCCGGGGGGGGGCAATCAGGCAGTCAGGCGATAGAAGCTCCACGGTAGTGAGAAGTCGAGGAGTGGGAGTAGGCTGGTGCAAACAGATCGGGTGAGTCTCAGTCAACCTCGACAGCGGATTTCGCCAAGTTAGAGGAAAAGATGGATGCATGGGAAGAAGCTAGGATGGGAATCATGTGGGAGGAGCTGAAAAGATGGTAAGAGAGGCGGGATCGAGGTCGGCAACCGAGACGAAGCAGCCCAAGGGCGCAAAACGCCTAACGGTATCAAGAAGAGCAGCTGGAACGGCACAGAGACGTGGAAATATCCCAGTCAGATCGCCCACCGCCCCCACCGCCGGACCCCCCATTATGCTTTAATTTGTCAGAAGCCTGGACACTTCGCACAAGATTGCAGCGAGACGGTAACGACCGAGAGAGGTGCGTTGCGGTGTTTTCCGCTGCGGAAGAGCGGGGTCCCACTTACAATGAAATGCCGTTACAGTGTGCTGTGGTGTTGTCGCGATGTCGACAGGGAGAGGCAACGTTCCTATTCATTGCCAATTATGTCGGGAAACGACTAGCGGCCCACCCAAGGGGCCATGGGGGGCCGGCGGCAAGCAGAGGCCAGCGTCAGTTCTTAACCAAGAAGCATTGGGGTGTAGGGGAAGGGAGAGGGGAACGTCGTAAGGGGGATACAGAAGGACGTAAAGGGGCAAATGTTTAGACGAAATAAGGAGATTACGAAAGAGGGAAAGCGTAGGTGTCGACTGAGATGGCGGGCGAACAAACGGCAGGAGTGGTTGGAGACGCGGAAGGAGATGGACGCCGAAGCAAGAAGGGATCAAACGGAGGACTGGTGAATCTTCGTGATGTTGAGGTGATGACGAGGGTCAGAGGATAAGTATTGTGATGAAGTTCTGCAAAGGCGGAATGTATGTACGGTGTGTAAAGGGTTGTCTGTGCGCATTTCTGCTAGACACTGGGACTTCAAATTCGCTTGTGCCGATGGAGTTGTCCCAGAGATTCCGGATGAGAAAGAAACGACCTAGGCTTCGGTTTTTTCTAAGACACAGCTCATCCAGGCCGATGGGCGACCAAGTAAAGGACGTGGGAAAGCAAACCTGGAGGATATGCGTGGGAACTGGCTGCCATGCGTGAGTGGGTGATTGTCGCAGACGTTGAGAAAGGCAATGTAGGGGAGGGATTTCCTGAAACAAAATGGGGCGATGGCCGATAATCCGATATTGTCAACAGCAGCTCCACGTTGGAGGTGAAAAAAGTACAGATTGTCATTCCACGCATGAGTAACTCCAACATCAAGGTTGTGGCTGTAGGGTTATAGTGGTGCCTGGCCGCGCATGAAGTAGTTGTATCTGCGGCGATCATGCCATGCAGACGATGGAGAGTGTATAAGTTTTATAGAGTACTAGGGTTATTCTGTCGGACGGATAGGTGAGAGGGGAGCCCAAATAATACGGCAGGTCTAGTGCAAGTTAAGACTGTGGTGGCCAGTTACAATACTCATGTGTGTGAATTCCTCGAGAGGTGAAACAAGGCGCTACGCTGGGCAAGTTGTGCTGGTGGCGGCGATGAAGATGACGACGACGAAGACGAGGATGGTGGGGGCGAGATTCAATGGTGAATCGGCAGAGGTGCCTGAAACATCTGAAAGCGCTGTGTTAGAGCAGAGTAACACCCACTTGGGAGAAGGAGGAGAGAAAAAGGGCGGACGTTATTAGGAAATATCAGGACTTGTGATTCTCCTAGCGGGAGAGTTTGCTATTGGTATAGGACCGAACGAAGGTGAAGCCCAGCATTGATACTGGAGTGATCACCTATTCGGTAGCCATTGAGGAGGTCATCCACACAGCAGCCGTTGAGGACCGCAAAAAGGATAGAGCCGAAATGTGGAACGAGTTGTTGGATAAAGGGCTTAATACAGCCTTCGGATAGGGCTTGGTGCCCAGTGGTGGTAGTAGCAAAGAAGGATGACTCTAAGAGCCTTTGTCTGGGACTATCGAGGTTGAATGAGGTCACGGTGAAGGACGAGTATCCTTTGCCGCGAATCGAAGATTCGTTGGATGCTCTAGGGGGCGCAAAATACTTTACAACTCTCGATTTGGCCCCCGGCTACTGGCAGGTTGAGGATGGCACGGCCGCTAGAGATAATCTGCCTTCTCACACCAGCGGACTTTATGCTTAGAACGTCCTACCATTTGGCCTTGCAATGCGCCTCAACAGTGAAAGATGATATGGATAGAGTATTGGCTGGATTGCAGTGAGATGGGAGGAAGGAAAGACGCTCCTCGTTTATTTAGACGACGTGTGTGTTCGGTAGCACCGTGTCGGAGTCACGTAGATCGGGTAGAGGAGGTTTTGCAGAAGTTCCGAGGAGCCGGGTTGAAACTCACGCACTCAAAGTGGCACCTATTTCAAAAGGAGGGTGACATATTTGAGGCCCCACATAGTATCTGAAAGGGGTATTCATACTGATCCGTCCAAGATAGAAGCAGTTCGGGATTGCCCCCGAAGCCACAAGGACGGCCCCACGCAGGTGCGTTCGTGTTTGGGAATGGCGTCGTACTATCGTCCGGTTTATCCGTGGATTTGCTGATCTCGCGGCAACTCTCCATCGGCTGACAGAGAAGTTGGTGTTGAATGGAAAAACGAGCGGCGAAGTGACGATGCGTTCAACACGTGAAAGAGTTGATAGACAGTGCTCAATTTGGCTTACCCGCAGCAAGAGGGGCCAATTCATCTTATAGCACGGACGCAAAGGCAAATTTGCAATGTAAGGGCAACTGTCTACAAGAGCAGGATGGCGAGGGGAGAGGGTTATAGCTTATGGCAGAAAGTCATTGTCACGGCCAGAGAGAAAACTATGTGTGACGAGAAAGAGAGCTTCTTGCTGTGTGGGTGCTATTCCTCAAACGTATGTCACTACTAGGAGGGAGCAAGGTTGAAAGTGAGGACGGACCACGGGTCGCTAAGGTGGTTGTTGTAACTCAACAAAACCCTGGGGCGTCAGCTGGCGAGATGGCTAGAGGTGCTGTCCAGTTTCAACATCGCTTTGGAGAAAGGCGGGAAGACGCCATTCTAATGCAGAGGGCTGTCAAGAATATCCTGTAGACAGTGTGGGCAGATGGAGGCTAGAAGTCAAAGTGAGGAGGCTGAGCGAGGAGCAGAAGCAGAGGAGGATCCAGATGACGTGTTGTGAGATCGGGTGCAATAATAGAACGGGTTGGAAGTGTACATGAGCCTGAAGTGGACGGTGGCCGTACGCATTCTGCGGGGGAGTGGGCCCGGTCAGAGTCGGGAACACACGATCGACAAGCCTGGAGCGGATAGAAACCCTGACCCTGTGGTGGTTGAAGTTCGTAATTTGACTATACAACCGGAGATCACACAAGAGATGATACGTGAGGCGAAGTTGGCGGATGAGGACAAGGCCTCCTGTTCCTGAGGAGGAAAGGACGGGCTGGAGAGTGGAGACCCCATGAAAGATGATCGCCTTGGGCGTGGATGCATTGAAAACGTATTGGGCCCAGAAAGTGGGGTCATGTTGGCAGAAAAGCGAGAGGCAGGCTCCTGGTGAAGAATGGGAAGTTGGAGATGGGAAGACTAGTAAGTGGTTGGTCGTGCTACCAAGGGCAATGCGGAAGCGAGTGCTAAATGAACTGCATGCATCCGAAGGCAGGAGGGCACCTGGGTCGGAACAAGACTCTACCAAAGGTTCGAGAAGGGTACTATTGGGTGGGGAAGAGTGCCGACGTGAGGTCCTATCTAAAATTGCGTAGGCTGCGCGCCGGCGGAATGGACCCGCCCAAGCGTCACCGAGCCCCACTTCCACAGTACAAAGTCGGCGCTCCTCTGGAAAGGGTTTTGTAGCATTGATTGTGTTGGAAGGCCTCGACCCCGAGAGGATGATGGAAATGCATATATCCTAGGTTTTGGCGATTACGGACCCTGGATGGAGGGCATCGCCCAAAGAGACAATGTGCCGAGACGGTTGCAGCCAAGTTGGTGGATGAGTTCGTAGGTAGTTGGGGAGTCCGAAGAAAACTCCATTCCGACCAGGGCCCGTAAACTTCGATTCGAAGGTATCAGAGAGATGTGTAGGATAGTGGGGAATTGAGAAGGACCCCGCTAAAACTCCGTACAACCCAAGTCGATTGGCCTTGTCGGCGACACACCGGATATGCAACAAATTGCCGTGGTCACGAATGATTCAACGTTCCAGAATCAGAAGGTCTGGGACCAGTATCTCTCCTATGTGGGCTTCGCTTATGCGTTCAAGTGTTCAAGAGTCGCCGGGGAGAGCCCAAATATGATGATGTTGGAGCGAGAAGTAAGTGTTCCAGTTGACTTGGTGGTTGGGGAGTATAGGGTAAAGATGAAGTAGAATGCGAAACAGACTATGGGGAGGAGTTGGAGGGAGCGTATTAGGGGAATTCATGAGAGGGCAAGGTAGAGATTCGGAGTTTAGTATGAAGAGACAGAAACCGAACTGACGACCGATTGGTGCATGGTCCGATGTTTAGGGCAGGTCAGTTCGTCTGGTTGCATAACCATACGCGGAAGTAGCGACTTTACAGGAAGTTAGCCCTTCCGTGGGAGGGTCCATATTTGGTGGGGAAACACGCGGAGCTCAGATGTGGTCTTCCGGATCAGAAGTCTGCCTCGCAGTAAGGCCGAGAGTAGTTTCATGAGGATAGGTTAAAGCCATATGAAGGACCAGGTTGGTGGATGGAACTACATGTGCCAGAAGTAGGGGCTCGATGTGTGTGGACCTTGGCAAACGGGATAGAAGAGGCCTATAGAAAGAACCGGGGGTCGCGACGACGGGGGAATAGTACTGCGAGAATGATGGTGACGCCGAAGCAGGGACACTGAAAGGACGGGGATCCTACGATAAGAGGAGATGACTCATGGTCGTCGAGCAGGCCTGCAGTCAAGGAAGGGGAGCCAGGAGAAGACCTGGAGCGGATTGGCGACGTGGAGGAGATTGGATAAGAGGGAGCGGACGAGTAGTCAACGGGTTGGGGGGAAACTGTGAAGAAGCAAACAAAGGAGACTGAGCGCTAGAGGGAGAGACGGTGGTAATGGAGCAGAGGCTGGAGTGGACGTGCCGAAGTGCGAAGGACAAAGGCCACAGCGCCCCTACAGACCGCTCGGTACGCTTACGACCGGTCGTACACATAAAGTAATACCCGCCGTGGTAAGGAGAGGAAGGAGAGGAGGCCGATATGAACGAGAGGGGGAATATGGACCCCCCCCCCCCCCCTCCTTTCCAACATTGTACCGAATTGCGGGGAAGCGAGAGATGACTGAAACAAGCGGAGCAAGCAGGACTGAGACTGCTGTAGTAGTGACCCCCCCGTATAGAAACCAAGGAGGAACCCTAAGCTGTGGGCGGAAGCAACACAGTTCCGTGATTGTGGCATATGGTCAGATACCTTTGATTATCTATGCGTAGCGGGAGGAGGAATAGGAGGAATGAGAACCTTGCTACCATAAAGTAATTCGACAAGAAATCATCCAATGATCGGGGACAATCAAACTAAAAGCATGATGAATTAGTTCGTTGAGCCAATGGATGGGTCTGTAGACCATCATTAGAACACGTAGGCCTTCGGGCTGGGGTGGTGAAGCCCAACACCGGTGTCTGGTGCAGCTTTGCTCGACGGTGAAAGAAATTTTAAAGATTGCACTAGTCCATCATGACCTGGATGTGTGGCCAGACGGGCCGGTATGACTGAGACGAATGGCAGACGTGCCCGATGGACTTTGAATGGCGACGTGCCAGGCGACTTTGGATGCAGGCAGGACGTGCCAGTCGACTTTGGATGAATGGCCAGAGGGTCAGGACAAACTTTGGATGTCTGGGCAGAAAAGTCCAGAAGACTTGATGAATGGCCAGACGGGCAACGGACAAACTTTGGATGAACTGGCCGAGACGCGCCGGACGATTTGAGATGAATGGCAGATGGGCCGGGAGTTGAGACTCAATGGCGACCGCGCGGACGATTTGGATGGCCGAGGGCCCGGACGACATAGATGGATGGCCAGAGACGGGCCAGTCGACTTGGGATGAACGACCAGCGGGGCCGAAAGACCTCACATGGACGGCCGAGGGGGAGTAAGCTAGAGGGATAACTGCACCTCGGCGATGGGTGCTGCGGGCTTCAAGAGTAAACGAGACAGCGTCGCGGCCAGGGTATTGTGAGATACCAGGATTATTGGTGTACCAATATGAACAAAAACACCGAAACTGTCTGGGGGTGTGCTGTTAATGGGCATGATCCATCCAAAATTGTCACTGCAATGGAACTCCGCATGTGATAGAAACGACGGCGTCCCGAGCGGGCTAGTGAAGATACAGCAAACGCTGCTACTGTCGTGAGTGCTCGTCGAAACATTGCAGACGGGCATCGTGACGGCCAAGTGATGGTGAGGGGGGTCCAACACACAGTGACGACACTGAACTGGTCGGGCTATAGCACCAATGACTGAATAAGGCACACCGGCGACATGACAACACGGATGCTTGTGATGACAACACCTGAATGGGAGCGATGACTACGCTTGACTGCTGTGGATGGATCAAAAGAAGCTTGTGTATAGGATTAAGAATAGGCGTTCGGTGCGCATTCCATACCGTTGAACTTCCATAAGTCTGTGTGCGGGACGGCACAATCTGGGGGGGGGCTGCGAAAACGGGATGGAAGTAGCCGGTATTTTCTTTTAGTGTTTTATTTGTCACAAATTAATGACCCAAATGGTTATACATGGCTCTATGCCTACAAATTAATTTCCATTACGTCAGTACTAATTATGCATAGTCATGTCATAAAAATCGCGATTCTGTGGAAAGGTCAGGCTGTAGCCACTCCGCGTGAAGCCCGCCACGGCGGTCACGTACTTGCCCAATCAGCGCAACGGTCACCGCGTGATTCGTGTTTACGATGCGTGGTCTATCACCTCATGTGCTGTAGCGGGAAACGATTGAGTTGCTGTATCTGTTATGGTGCGTACACGCATTGCGAATTGCTTGTCGTTTTCAAGCATTCCTTCACAATTGGAGGGGCAACGTTTATATTTAAATGCATTTGTGTTAAAACAGTTTGTAGTAGGAAAGGCTTGGCAGATAGCGTGAATAATCAGGATTGTGACAGTAGGTTAGATTTATGACGCACTATTGTCGAAAAGTGTGTGTGGAAATTCAAAATTAATCGTCCACACATTTGAAAATTGAAAGTCATTATGTTCGTAATAAAGTTCTCATGAATTTCATGTCAGGTAGCTTTCTGGAAAAGAAATTTTGTCATTCTAATATCAACGCTAGGATTAGTTACTGTAATGTAACTAGGAATTACGAAAGATGCGAATATTAGCGTGAAAATCGATTAGTAGAGTAGTAATGACAGGTTCATGTTTGTATGTCATGACATTACACTTCAGGAAAACTCACTGAATTCATGATTTCGTTTGAAAATATCTTAAAAATCATTTATTGCATTACCATATCTGCAGTGATGGGTGATTAGTTGTGTGTTTGGTTTTGTTGTCAAACTCACTTGATAAAATCGAATTTTGAAAGAGAGAAAAGAGGTTCACACGATTGCGCATTTTTTGTACATGTCCAGGACAACCCTACGTATAGCAAGTTATGTGTGGTGGCGTAAAACCTGACATTGTCTTCGTGCCGAACATGTATAGTATAGCGGTCATTGAATGCGTGGAGCATGGTTGTGTTTTACAAGGCGGCAGTAGGGGTCCCATGAACCACTTGTATATGACTGGTTTGTGAGATATTATCTTCAGTAATGATGTTGATTTCCGGCACCTACCGCCCTAAAATTAACACCACCCCCCCCCCACCCTCGCATACCCATGGGATTTTTAGTGATTTTCGGAAATAATAAGATTTTGTTTTGTGAAAAATGTACATCGTGAAATCTCTTCTCCTCTGTGATTTCATTGTTAATTCATTCACGGGGCCACACTATGTAATCAAGGTCATTCACTGTATGTAATCCACCATGCTCACTGAAAAAATGGCCAATATGCATGATAGAAAATACTTTTTTTTTTTTTTTTTTAAAAAAAGTAAAAAACATTTTATTTTTTAAAAATTGTAATGAATTAGGAATTGATCAAGACATGATTAATATATTTTCTTCTTTAATTCATGAAGGATTAATTTAATGTAAACTCTAGGTCATTCACCGTATGGTACTGCACATGCGGACTGAACTGCTAATAATGGCGAGAGTTAAAGGAAATTATAATGATGTTTGTTGTTATGTGGAAGACTTGTATGAAGTTAGGAGCGATGGAAACATTAAATATTTTCGCTTCAATTGTTTAGTTTAGGAGGAAAATTAAATCCAGTTGATAGTTAATCATATTATATTCTTTAATGTGAAGACAAGGCTAACGTTCCGCCTAAATGATAGGAAGTTTGTTATTTTGTTTTCTTATTGCTTTGGAAATTATGGTGAATAAAATAATACTAAATATTAAATTAACTTCTAAAGACCATGACAAAACTTTCCCTTGAATCAACAGTTTTTAGAAGTCATCACTTCTTCCTGCCCTTTGTGGATTTGGTGATGCATCAATTGTTTGTCATTTTGATGTTTGGCGGAATAATTCAAACTTCAATTAAGATAATTATTATTCTGTAGGATAGTTAGTACTGCTCTCATAGGAATAATATTATGGACTGATAATTATGTAAATAGCCTGATATGGAAATATTATTGTTTGATGATTGAGATACTGGGAACATATTGCCCTCCCCTTTAGCAGTTATGTGTTAAATGTGTAGCTTTAGACGGGCTGTAACTCACATCATAGCGGATGGCGACATGAACGTAGGGGGGATGGTGTGAGAAAATAAAAGATACAGCCATAAATTATTATTATGTACTAACCAGGGGGGGGGGGCACGTTTATTTTCAGCAGAAGAGTAGAGAGAATTTTGGTGGGTTCACACATTACAGACATGTGGTCGACATCCAAATGTCACAATTTAAAATGTGGTCCACTCCAAATGTCAACCATTAAAATGCGTCACAAATCCATGTCAACAATGAAAATATGTCAAAATCCAAGATTTCCCAATATGTCCTACAGATTATAATGTCAGCAATATCACAAATTATATTACAATATGTCACAAATAATAATGTCACATTTCACAAAATTATAAACGTCAATCATTAATGTCGACCATGGTAGATGACAATGCTCGAAGGCAGGCACCTCACGGTAGTTGCCTCGGCGTCTTGTTGAGTGTGAGGCCTCTAGCCTTCGATATATTATGTGCAATGCACGCAAAAAGGCAAGGCAAAACCCTCACGGTATTGATCGGCGTCTTGTTGGGGGTGGGGGCTTGGCCTTCAATAAATATAAAAAATTAAAAAAAAAAAAAAAAAGCAGGCACCTCAACGTAGTGCTCGGCGTCTTGTTGGAGGTGAGGGCTTTGCCTTCAATAAATATAATGTTACAATGCATTCATAAAAGGCAGGCATCTCACGGTAGTGATCGGCGTCTTGTTGGAGTGAGGGCTTAGCCTTCAATAAATATAATGTGACGATGCATGCAAAAAGGCAGGCACGTCATGGTAGTGATCGGCGTCTTGTTGGAGGTTAGGGCTTAGCCTTCATAATCTAATGTGACAATGCTGCAAAGCAGGCACCTCAGGTAGTGCTGCGGCGTCTTTTGGGGGTGGGGGCTTGGGCCTTAATACATATAATGTGACAATGCATCAAAAATGCAGGCACCTCACGGTAGTGCTCGGCGTCGCTTGTTTGAGGTGATTGCTTATGCCTTCAATAAATAGTAATGTGACAATGTCATGCAAAAGGCGGCACTCACGGTAGTAATCGGCGTCTTGTTGGAGGTGGGGCTTAGCCTTCCATAAATATAATGTGACATGCATGCAAAAAGGCAGGCCACTCACGGTAGTGATCGGCGTCTTGTTGGGGTGAGGGCTTAGCCTTCAATAATATACTGTGACAATGCATGCGAAAGGTAGAGGCACCTCACGGTAGTGCCGCGTCTTGTTGGCGGTGTGGGGATTGTGGCCTTCACAGAAATATAATGTGAACAATGCATGCAAAAGGCAGGCACCCTCATCGTAGTGGCTCGGCGTCCTTGGTGGGAGTGAGGCTTAGCCTTTATAAATAATACCAATGACAATGATTTTATGTGCAATGATGCAAAACAGGCACCGTCACAGTAGTGATCGGCGTCTTGTTGGAGTGAGGGCTTGGCTCCAAAAATATAAAATGTGACATGCTGCACAACGGGCAGGCACCTCACGTGTAGTTTTTCGCGTCTTGTTGGGGGTGGGGGCTTGCCTTCCATAAATATAATGTGACAATGCATGCAAAAGGTTGGCACCTCAACGTAGTGCTCGGCGTCTTGCTGGAGGTGATGGCTTAGCCATCAATAAATATCATGTTACAATGGCATGCAAAAAGGCAGGCACCTCACGGTAGTGCTCTGCTGGCTTGTTGAGTATTATGTGGAGTGCCTATGTACATTTGGTGATGTTCATGTTAATTGTTGGCACCCACTATAAACGCATACTACTGGATCTGACTGTTCAGAAAATCGATGTTGCCATTTTTTCAATTGACCTTTAGTGAACTTGACACAAGGTCAAAGGTCAAAATGGTCATACATCGTCCAAAGTATAATTGACCTTGGTACCAAAATGTGGCAAATTTCACAAGGAATATTGTATATGATATTTATTTTGTTATTTGACCTTTCGTTTTCTTGTAATGTGCAAATAACCTAATTAGAGACAATAATATGCATAAAATTGCCTTTATGCAGGCCCAGTCCTGTCCAAAGCAAGAGCTAGGCCTCAAGTTATTGCACAATGTAGTCATCTGTAAACACTCTACTCTGCTTAAATGTAGAATGAACCCTACACAATCCCCATTATTTCTTGCTATATAAGCCTAATACTCATGGATAAGTAAAGTAAAGCAAGTTGTTTTGTAAAAATGTGCAAGCGAAAATGATCGATGTAGTCTATACCAAATCCATGTAACGAATTGTCGTTATTACCGTGAAATAACCACAATTCGCACTTCAGAGACAAAAGTATGTACCGTATTGTTCCTAATAAATGCCCCGGGCGGTGCATTTTTCAAAAGGGAGGGCGTTTATTACAGTCAAAATGGAAAGTCAAAATCCCGCAAAAATCACCTTACACACGCTTATTTTCACTGATTACCAATAATACAATTGAACGAAAACGACAGAGGGGACGCTGTTTTCGCACCTCCTGAGGTCAAAGTTCCATACTAATTAAACTATTACAACTGTGCACAACAGCGATTATGATATGGATTATTTACGACAGTCCCGGCCATTAAATTATGTGATTTGGGTAAGCTTAACTCATTTTCTTTCATTGCTTTATCCAAAAATTGTAAGGGGCGTTTATTAGAGCAGGGCGTTTATTAGGAACAACACGGTATACTGTTATCTTAGTCTCAGTCACATGTATGATGTTTTAATTATTCTAACCCATCCAGAGACCCTGGATAGTTTCGTCTAAAGCAAGTCAATTTAGTCACCCTATACCCGGGGGGATGTCAGGTTTGGTTTGGGTAGGGACATGCTCCCGGAAGTAGTACCCATAGCTACACCATTTTTTTGCCAAAAAAGGGACCCATAGCTTTCCCAGAGATGCAAATGTTGGGCCATATTTAATGCAAATTTATTTTCCCTTTTTTCCTAAAAAATGGACAATTTTTAATTCAGATTGAGAAAATTTGACTAATTTTCCCAACAATTTTTAGAAAAATTGGGTTTCCGATTGAGAAAATATTGAAAAACGACCCATTGTCATATACCAAAATTGGCATGAAAAAAAGGGGTCATTGATATACCAAAAGGCTAATAATGAGACTGATGTCTGTGGCAAGTCCCCGCATGGTCACTTGTGTTGAGAATCCCCCCTGCATATACCCAACCCCATGCATCACAGCTGCTATTAAGGTATGAGACCTATAATTATTGTGTAAATTATGTGTTTTGCAATATGATCTTATAGAAAGAAGGGGAAATAGGGTCATTCCATGCCAAAACACCAAGGATTTTGTTGAAATTACAGCCATAGGTACATTTTGTGGTGCTACAGAGGAGGTCAAAAGGAAAAATTCAAATTCCATTCCGTTTCGAAGTTAAAGGCTTTCAAAGTTTTACGACTCGGCCTGAAAGTGAGCTTTTTCAGAAGACCATGTTTTAATGTAGCATCTTTGGTGGCCTTTTTCTCAGTAATTAAGCAATGTGAGATCTTCATTTTTCTTGTGACTACTAATCAACATGTAAAAATAAGCCCTCATATAATTGCCCAGCTGCAAAATGGGCTAAAATGGACGTTGAACCACACATAGAGGGCGCTAACTTGACGTGTACACCTGGTATGAAGTTCTAGCATTGAACAAATATTAGCATACACTATAACAATCATTGTGATATAAGTTTTGTTTGTATTTTTGATGTCTTCAGTGAAAAACAGATGAAGCAAAGTTTGGCCCATTTTGTTTTAAAAGTTGCAGAATTCAGAAACCTTTACCAGAAAAAGTGCAAAATTTGACCAAGTACTCGGAACATTTTGAACTGGGTCACCTAACATGTCATATAGGAATTGTTTGGGACATGGTTTGGATGATACTTATCACATCTAAAGTGGTCTGTAGTGATGAAAAAAAAATCCCAAAATACTTTTGTCAAATTTTGCAATTTTATAGTGAAAGGTTTCTGAATTCAGCAACTTTTAAACCAAACTGAGCATAATTTTGCTTCATATGTAATCCACATTTTTTTTGACTGAAGACATCAAAAATACAAAACAAAATTTCTATCACAATGATTGTTATAGTGTATGCTAATATTTTTCAATGCTAGAACTTCATATCAGGTGTACGCGTCAAATAAGCGCCCTCTATGTGTGGTCCCATTTTAGTCCATTTTGCACCATGGCAACTATTTGAGGGCTTATTCTACTTGCTTTGTTATTGATGTAACAAGTGGCAACTACTGATTATATAAATAGCATTAATAAGTTTTTTTAATACTGAATCACAATTTTATAGTCCAAGCCGTAAAACTTTGAGAGCCCATAACTTCAAAACGGAATGGAATTTGAATTTTTCCTTTTGACCTCCTCTGTATCCCCATAAAATGTACCTTTTACTGCAATTTCAACAAAATCTGAGAGGGTGGGTTCCACACCTTGGTGTTTTGGCATGGAATGACCCAATAGTATTTTAATATGCTTTTTGTTTGATGCAAATCGGAGCTGCGGTTCCCAAGTTACGATAATTTAAAGATGCCAATTGAAAAGCACGCAATTCTATTTCTTTTTATTTTTATTGTTTTTCACCCAGTGATTTTTATAATGTAGTTCTATATTTTTTCAACCTGCTATATTTTAAAAAATAATTCAAAAAAATATATCTCAAAAACTAAACAAGCTATTGATACCATTTATTCAACAAAAATTGAGATAATTTAAGTCCTTGCTTTTAAACTTACTTTGAGAAAAATAATTTGAATATTATTGCATATAATTTGCATAATAATTAAAAAAAGTGTTTCTACATGTTTTTTACCATTTTCTCGAATTTTTGTGTATCATTTAAGTATGATTTTTGGAACACTCCTGTGATTTTATTTTACAATATTTTTCAATGAAACTTGCTGGAGTTGTTGTTTATGAATGAATATTGTGCTTGACATTGCTTGTTTTCCCAATTTATTCCCATGGGGGGATCTGTGGAGCTTATGCATATTAATTAGCTGTTTTTTTTTTTTTTTTTTTTAAAAATAATTTTTTACGCAAACGTAAATTTTGAATTTTGAGGATGTCAAGCACTAGCTTAAGTCTTAAGCTTTAAAATAATGTATAAGTTGATATGTTACCCCCCTCCAGCAGTGCTGCTATCATGCTTCAAGTATGCCTATTATATATGTGCATATTGATTATTCGAATTAATCATGCATGTAAATTGGGACTTTTTTACAACCGAATCTCACCATAGTTTTTCTAATGACCAATTGAACTAAACCATTATCTTTTACAAAATCAACCAAACTGAAAAAAATTTCTAAAATTATAGGTATCATACTTCTGACCATTTGTCTCATTGGTAACCAAATTAAGTTACAACAGTTTTGTAAAATGTGCCGACAAAATTGTGATTCTCTAATTATTTGTATGATGATGTAATCCTTTCAACCCTAGACCCTGAATATCTAGGCCTAAAGCATTCAGTAGAGCCAACCCCCCTATAAGCTGCTATTAATGCCCGTGGCTAAGTAACTGATTGGTGTTTATACAGTTAGTAAAAAGTTCCACACAAAAATTGCGTCCACTTATTCCATAGATTGATAGATGTTTATTCCTTGTTCAACCAATACGTTCACAATCTTTAAGTGTAAACACACTGTTATCCTCATTTTAGCTTCTTTCTTGAGCACCTGTTTTCATTTAACATTGAATTATTATTTTCCTCGCTTAGTGTATAAGAGTGTGCAATTAATCAGTGCCAATAGCCCCAAAGTAATGTCATTCTACAAACCTAACTTCAAATCATACCCTAAGCTTATGAGTTTTTGTCATGACGTGTGTAACTGGCATTAATGGATATGGGGCTATCACCAGACATCAAGCAGCCAACTAGTCCACGTCTCTCCCCCCCCCCCGCACACAAAAAAAAAAAAAATTTATCCCAAAAGGGGCAAAAGGTCCACCTTTTGTTTGGTTTTTTCCATAAAATGGTCCAAGTGGTAGAAATTTGACAAGAAATGTCCACTTTTTTTTAGTGATGAGATGTTTCAAAAAGGGCCATTTTTAGGGGGTTGAGCCTGCTTTTAAACCAAAAAGTCCCCATTTCAAGATCCCGCCCCCCTAACCAGGAGTTTTAAAAACTACCGTAATCAAGTACAGTAATTTGATTGGTCTAAGGCACCCGAAACAAGTATGTTAAGATAAATACCTACCCTAATAAGTATTGGCCAAGATTTGACCCCTAAGAAGTGAAATTTGTGTTCTTTGGCAGGCTATAATACTGATAGCATCATTTACACCCACAAATGAGCCGAATACGATACGAACTCGAAATTTCCAAATCGTTCACTAATGTAAGTTCAAGTCCCCGGTTTCAAGTGGGAAAAGTACTCTCTTTTTCAAGATTTCAGTGGATTTTGCTACCTTTTTACGTATGTATCGGCACCATCTTAAAATATCCATTTTTTTTTTTTCACGTGTTTCTTTTGGGTCACACATGATATCCCCCTTATCAATGAATGTGACAATCCAACCCCCGGGCCCTGGATGGAAGAATAGTAAAGACTCACCATTTGGCTGAGACTGAAAAGATAACTAGTAACACTCCCTTTTTTTGGTCCTGTAGTGTAATCGTGGTTGTGTTCGCAGTTATAACAACAATTCATTCATAGATTTGATTTAACCCTCGGCGTACCAGAGGGGGTTGGGGTGGTAATCACCCCCCGTAAACTTGCTCCGGTGCGCTAAAATGCCAAAAGCTTTTGGAAAAAGCTTATGGTAGATCATCTCTCTCTTCATCCTTTGCGGTCCATTTTAGCGAAAAAAATGGAATGACGGTAGCACCTTGACCGGGTTAGGGTATGCCTTCAAAGTCGAAGGGTAGGGGTGTTGCCACCTCCAGATATTTTATGGTACATTTTTGAAAATATTATGTACAGTATGGCTCTACAACTCTATGTTTATGTAAAACTAGTCAATTGCCATCATTTAGAGCTGAAAACCGCATGAAAATCCGATATTCCTACGATTTTTAGAGTAAAACTTTCGTCTATTTTCTATAGAAAATGCCAATTTTGTAGGCACAATGACTTTATGACGTAATTGTGACACCATACCAGGTATATGTTGGTACTTATTTTGGTATCAATGGAAAGAGGAGGACCATAACTATCCACTGGTATCAAAATCATAAGCATCGGGTGCTTTATAACGAATTCTCGAGGGGGTGGTAACCACCCCCCTTGGTAAACCGTGTTACAAAAAAGGCTTGGTAAGACGAGGGATATAGACTACATCAACCATTTTCTCTTGTACATTTTCATGAAACAACTTGGTTTCCTTAGCCAAGGGCATTAATAGCAAGGTATAATGGGGTTGTGTAGGGTTCACTATATACATTGTGCAAAAACATGAGGCCTAACTCTTGCTTTGGACAGGACTCACCGACTGGGGTCTGAATAAGGCAAATTTATGCATATTATTGTCTCTAATTAGCTTATTTGCATATAACAAGAAAACAAAAGCTCAAGTAACAAAATAAATATCATACACAATATTCCTTATGAAATTTGCCACATTTTGATACCAAGGTCGATATACTTTGGATGATGTATGGCCATTTTGACCTTTGACCTCGTGTCAGGGTCACTAAAGGTCAACGGAAAAAATGGCAACATTTTTTTTTTTTTTTTTTTTATAATAACAAGTGACAATGAATATTATGTTACAATGCATGCAAAAAGGCAGGCACCTCACGGTAGTGATCGGCGTCTTGTTGGAGGTGAGGGCTTAGCCTTCAATAAATAATAACAAGTGACAATGAATATTATGTGACAATGCATGCAAAAAGGCAGGCACCTCAAGGTAGTGATCGGCGTCTTGTTGGAGGTGAGGGCTTGGCCTCCAATAAATATAATGTGACCAATGCATGCAAAAAGGCAAGGCACCCTCACGGTAGTGATCGGCGTCTTGATGGAGGTGAGGGCTTGGCCTCAATAAATATAATTGACAATGCATGCAAAACGCAGGCACCTCACGGTAAAGTGATCGGCGTCTTGGTGGAGGTGATGAGGGCTTAGCCTTCAATAAATATACACGTGACAATGAAATTATGTGACAAGCATGCAAAAAGGCAGGCTCCTCACGGTAGTGGTCGGGGTCTGTTGGAGGTGCGGGCTTGGCCTTCAATAAATAATAATAAGTGGCAATGAATAATATGTGACAACGCATGCAAAAAGGCAGGCAACTCACGGTAGTGATCGGCGTCTTGTTGGAGGATGAGGCTGTAGATATCAACAAATAATAAAAGTGACAATGAATATTATGTGACAATGTATGCAAAAGGCAGGACACCTCACCGGTAGTGATCGGCGTATTGTTGGATGTGTAGGGGCTTTAGCCTTCAAGAAATATAAATGTGACAGAGCATCATATGGAGTTGAGTAACCATGGGACAATTAACATCAGGTGTCTGCGAATAATGTGTGGCGACGGATGTCACGAAGACAGAAGCAATGTGTCTGTGTGGAAACCACTGGTGTCTCCTTTGTTAACTGTATTAATATACTATGAGTGTGTAAAACGTGATATCAACCATGTGTGTAAATTACAAACATATGCACCCCGGGTGTCATAGGGTTGTATTTACGATTGCGGCCAGTTCCTACGAGGGGGGAACCTATGCCCAAAAAGTGTTTTTTCCTGTTGTGTTGTGGTAAGATATACAAAAAGTCCATGTGTGTAAATGCAAACATATGCACCCTAGGTGTCATATGGGTTGTATTTACGATTGCCGGCCAGTGCCTTGAGGGGGAACCTTGCCCAAGAGGTTTCCTGTCTGTGTTGGTAAGATATTCAAAATTCCCATGGTGTAAATTTGCAAAATATGCCCCCTAGGTGTGTCATATGGTTGTATTACGATTGCCGGCCAGTGCATAGAGGGGGAACCTCTGCCCAAAAGTGATTTTTTCCTGTATTGTGATTATTCGAATTATCAAACTTATAATTGTGTAAATGCAAACATAGGCACCCCAGGTGTCATATAGTATGTATTTACGATTGCAGGCAAGTGGCCTAGAAGGGGGAACCTATGCCCAAAAGTGGTTTGAGTAAGGGTATGCAAATTAGGTTGCAATTAAAGTGGTAAACTAAGTAAATAGTTTATTAAAAAATGAATCGCAGTCTGCTGTATCCTGTTACAGGTACGTTGTGATGTAACTGACGACAAGGACGAAGGCATGGTTGTATAAATTCGAGAAAATGATGTACGAGTAGCGTGCGTCATTCGAAGGAGCGCAAGGTTCTGCCCCCTTGAACTTACCGCGGAGTCCTCCGGGGCGCTCCGGTCCCGCTAAGAGGAACTTGAGTATAATAAATTAATGTTAATCATACCAAATGTTGACACTCCGGGGTTGGGGGTCCTCAAACTTCAGGATGACGGGTAATTTAAAGTAGGGGCTTTTGAAGAGTTGTCACATTTCCACGTGTTGTAATTTCACTGGTGTGGTTGCGGTTGTTGTCGCCCATAGTGTGCTACTTCATCACTGCTCGCTTCTGTTTCAGTGATCGCTTCTGTTTCAGTGCTCGCTTCCATTTTAAGTGATAGCTCCCGTTCACTGAACTAGCGGGAGCCCGCACGAAGTGCGGGCCTCCCGCTAATCTTACTATAATTGGCTCTGTTGTAGTAGGGATGTATGTATGTATTGTATGTATGCTATGATGTATGATGTATTGTATGATGTATGTATGTATGTTATGTAGTAGTGGTAAAAACGACATGGTAAAAATTACAATTTATCCCTTCAAACCCCATCAAATGGTCGGAAACTTATTAAACGGGTTAACTTCCATTTTTATTTGTGGTGGGGAATTTCAACTACCCAAAAACGGATCATGGTGGAATATAAGCCACACCTTTCTTGAAATACGTGTATCGTATTTTATCCAAATTCCCTATCCTGATATGGGAGACAATCATGCCAAACAATGCTGATAAAAATGGATTTGAGGAAATCAGTAGGATTGGGCTTTTGCAAGAAAAATAGTCAAAACCAATTTAATACTAAGAATTCGTCCATAACCAAAGACCCCAGAGCAATTTCTCAAACAAAACTCAAGAACTCTGACTCACAAAAAGAGAGCCATGAGATCATCAGCAAGAGTGGTATGGATCACCCCCAAAGTTTTTGTCCGCAACAAAAGAAGATGTTACCAATTTCTATACGGAAAAGAGTCAACGCGTAATAGGGGATTTGAATCCTGATCAAGCGCCGTGGGCGGACCTCAATCTTCTTCGCCACTTGATTTGGACACATTGAATAACTCAACGGATTCAGAAAATGAAGTCGAAAAAGCGTTGCGAACCGCTCCGAACAGTAGAGCCCCTGGACACGACAGATTGACTTATGTCGATTACAACGCTCAGCAAATGTTATTTCCCAAATTCCTTCAATATTCCAAGTCATGTTTAACTAACTGTAAAATCCCATCTGAGTGGGAAACACGCTCTTAGGCAAGCTAATACCGATAACAAGTACGATGTATTGTCTTCTGAATGGAGTCACTTTCCAAACTCGTTACAATTTTTATAAGGTGTGGTGGTTTATGTCAATCATGGTAAAAGGGTATTCCCTAGAGTTGTTTAAACAAACGCAGACTTTTCAAGTAAACAGAAAGGTCATTACTCGTAATTGTTGCAAGAAGCATGTATTTTGACTTAACAGTGCCCATAAAACGGACTGTTAAACATCAATTGGTTCAAAATGTTCGTGATGTTTTAGGATCTGGCTTGAGGCGTTCGGTTAGTATCGTATCACCCCATACTTATGATAAATTCTATCCACTGGTATTGGCTATCCTGATGACTCTTGTAAAGTGACCTTCGAAATATTTATAATACATTCAACACTTTCAGGTTGAAAACTAAGTATGGTTGACTGAACCCCTCCTCAGACATGAGAGGTATCTCAGGCTGCCCCACTCGTGTTATTGCGTTTGAACAGGGTATCGACATTTGTGAGCTATTTAATGATAATAGCGCGGTGGCCGTCAGTACCCAATCAGGTGCAAGGTTATGTGGACGATAGAGTATTTGGTTTCCAACGATGGGTGCTTTGATGATGGCTGGTATTCAAAACTGATCATTTCTCAATATTCAGGCAGTGCAAGTCAACAACATAGGAATGTGCCATTCTGCATGGTCATAGAGTTGGAAATAATTGGTATAAGGTTGACAGGCCTGAAAACATTCATGTTATCATACAGGAAAAAGAAGTTTCCGCCAAAATTGTCAAAACTGGTAAAATATCATTATTTGGGTCATGATTTTAGCCTTGATAGTAATGTCAAACCAATCACGTTATGAGACGTTCTGGGACTCACTTTTACAAGAACTTAGACAAAATCCACGCTCTATCTGTGTCCCCTTAGTTCCAAAGTGAAGCGATCACATAATGATGGGATTGTCAAGCTTACTTCGTTTTGTGCAATTTAACGATTCCAATTGCTTCGTTAAAGCTCTTGGAAGACAACATTTGTTCAATATATCCGTACTGGGTTTGGTCTCATAAGTCTAGCAACAGAGACATTCTGTTCATTCCTAAGAACGCGTGGGTCTTGTAGATGATCCCACGAACTATTTACATGCTCCAAAAGATTTCCTTTCTTTAATCTTTTGATTCCTATGACCCGCAGACCAAGTCAAAACGCACGTTCTTCTCTTAATCTACACATTCTAAACGAAAGGCCACAAGTCGAACCGACGATGATGGACCTACGTTTGCTGGGTAGCTGTGAGAGCACGGTCGAGTGATCAAAGGGAGCAAGGTTAATTGGCCTAAATCTATCTGGAATTTGATCTCAACGGCTTTGTTGCGTGCCGTTTTATCGCTGAAAATGCGCATGACGATTAACACTGATTGGTTCGCGTCAAGTGACACGAAGTTTCCTTGTGCTCAAAATCACTCGCCGTGTTTGAGCATATCAAGTCTGTTCACATCAAAGCTCGTACTTCTCAGGTTTAAGACAAAAATATCTCCAGGGGCGCGTGTTAAATACCCCTTGTATTGATTATCAAATGTCAATTGTTACCCTCACAACACTGGCCATAACGGCCAATTTGGTGAAATTATCTAACAAATGTCCGCATGCAACTTTTGGCGTGCAACTCATTACTTCAGTTTATTATCAAACGTGTTTATCTTAAATCGTGTCCCCTGTGCCGTATCCATATGATCCGGTATCCCATATCCTGAATGGTTGCATGATCTTCAAGATCTGTACCAGCGGCTCCCCTATCGTATCGGAAACCTATTCATCATCACTTTCCACCACAAACTCAATCTCATGGTTTTTAATAATAGAATTGTCAATGTCGCAATGTTCAATAGCGAATCTGAAGAACTTTATGGTAATTTAATTCATCGTAAGCCGACTGATTGTCATCGATAAGCGTGAAATGAAGTTTTTGTCGTTGACATTTCTACACAACACGCATTTGACGCATTCATCCAACCAATGTTTATCAACAAAATTCGATTAGTACTTGCCATTGTGTGACTCATCAATGTGGGAGCACTTTTATACACTGGCAAACTGTCGTTATTATCATGACTACCGGTGTGTCTTTCACAATAATGTGATTGCTGGGCTAAAATGCTCGGTATAAGCACCCGCAAAAGTAAAGCCGGCGCCATTCCTTAGTATTAGTGCTGCCATAGGCTCCAAACTTGTCTGGCAAATGCCGTTAAATCCGCGGCGCCACTTTGCCTCTCCTTGGGCCGGCTTTACTTACTGCAACTTCTCGCCACTTTAAGGGGTTTGGCCCTTTGCTGGTTTTGCTCCTTTCCCTCATTTGGTTTGGTTTATAATTAGATGTTTGGATTTCCCGCTGCTATTTTTAGCACTTTGTGGGTTCCACTGGAAATAGGTATTTTACATGTTTTGCAGAATCTAATACATACTTGAAATATTCTGTATGATTAAAGGTATGTAGTATGTTATTAATGTATGTCTGTCGTATATGTGTAAATATGTGTAATGTATGTAATGTATGTATGTATGTATGTATGTATGTAGTATTTATAATGTAGGTGATGTTGTATGTTTGCCCGCAAAAAGCTCCGTCAGTTTCGATCCAAATTGCGCCAAATTCACATAACATATTGATGTTTATCCGGGTGTGGTTCTCCTCCCAAAATTGGACAAATCCGTTCAGAATGCACGAAAAATCAAACGAAATGGTGCTCTTAGTTTGCTATGAATAAAATTGATAATTACCCATTTTCTTTTGGGGTGACGCGGTCCTACGCGGGCGCGTAATGCTGGGGTTGTGTAGGGTTCACTATATACATTTTTCAAAAACACACGAGGCCTAACTCGTTGCTTTGACCGGACTCCCACCGACTGGGGTCTTGATAAGAAGGCAATTTATGCATATTATATTGCTCTAATATATCTTCTTTGCATCTAACAAGAAAACAAAAAGCTCAAGTAACAAATAACTATCATAAACAATATTCCTTATGAAATTTGCCAACAATTTTTTGATACCAAGGGTCCCGATATACTTTGGATGATGTAGGCCATTTGACTTGACCTCGTGTCCAGTCACTAAAGGTCAACGAGAAAAAATGGCAACATCGATTTTTCTGAATGTTCCATACCCCAGTAGAATACATTTATTTGGTTTGCCAACAAGTAACAATGAACTTCCTAAAATACTCTCTGGAAGAACATAGCTGCCCCCGTCTCACTATATGGTGACAATCATGCAAAAGGCGGCACCTCACGGTTAGTGATCGCGTCTTGTTGGGGTGAGGGTTAGCCTTCAATAATAATAACAAGTGCAATGAATAAAAGGTATATTTCGACAAATTTGCAATGCAAAATAGCAGGCACCAGCTCAAGGATTGAATCGGCGTCTTGTTTGGATGTGAGGGCATGGCCTCCAATAAATATAATGTGACAATGCTGCAAAAGGCATGCCACCTCACTGTAGTGATCGTCGTCTTGTTTGGGGTGGGGGTCTTGGCCTCATAAATATATTGTGACAATGCTGCAAAACCGCATGCACCTCACAGTAGTAATCGGCGTCTTGTTGGAGGTGAAGGGCTAATAGCTTCAATAAATAATAACAAGTGACAATGAATATTATGTGACAATTCATGCAAAGTGCAGGCTCCTGCCACGGTAGGTGGTCGGCGTGCTTGTGTGAGGTGGGTTGGCCTTCATAAATATAATAAGTGCAATGATATTAATGTGACAAACGCATGCCAACAAGGCAGGCCCCCAACGGTATGATCGGGCGTCTTGTTCTGGAGGTGGGCTTAGCCTATCACAAAATATAAAAGTGACAATGAATAGTTATTTGACCATGTATGCAAAAAGGCGGCACCTCACGGTAGGGGCTTCGGGCGATCTTGTTTTATGAGGGCTTCGCCTTCAATAAAATATAAAAAATGTGACATGCCGCTCATATGGAGTTTGAGTAACCATGGGACAATTAACATCAGGTTCCCTGGCGATACTGTGTGGCGGACGGATTTCACGAAGACGCAATGTGTCTGTGTTGGAACCCCTGGTGTCCTCCTTTTAAATGTTTTATACTATGAGGTGTAAAGGATTCTCAACCATGTGTGTAACTACAAACATATGCACCCCCGGGTGTCATATGGGTTGTAATTACGATTGCCGGCCAGTTCCTAGAGGGGGGACTCTGTCTGCCCAAAAAAGTGGTTTTCCCCACCCCTGTTCGGTTTGGAAGATAGTCAAATGTGTCCCGATGTGTGTAAATGCAAACATATGCACCTAGGGTGCATTGGGGTTCTATTTACGATTGCCGGCCGGTGCTATTGGTAGGGAGACCTCTGCCCCCCCCAAAAGTGTTTCCTTTGTGTTGTTGGTAAGATAATCAAAATTCCCCATGTGTGTTAATGCAACTATGCACCCACTAGGTGTCATATGGGTTGTATTTACGATTGCCGGCCCGTGCTAGAGGGGGAACCTCTGCCCCAAAAGTTGTTTTTTGTCCATTGTAATTGTTATATTTCGAATTATATCAAAACTTTAGAATGGGTGTTAATGCAAACATATGCACCCCAGTTGTCATATATGTTTATTTACAATTGCCGGCCAGTGCCTAAGGGGGGAACCTGCTGCCCAAAAAGTGGTTTGAGTAAGGGTATGCAATGTAGGTATGGCAAAATTAAGTGTTAACTAAGTAAATAGGTTATAAATGAAAACTGTATCGCAGTCACTTGCTTATCCTGTTTCCAGGTACGATTGTGGATGTAATCTGAACGACAAGACGAAGGCTTTTTGTAAATAAATCTTGAGAAACTGATTTACCACGATCCGCGTGCGTCATTCAAGGAGCGCAAGGTTCTGGCCCCTTGCACTTAACCCGCTATTCCCTTGGGGTCCCGGGCGCTTCTCCGGTTCCCCTACAGGAACTTTGAGTAATAAATAATGTGTAATCAACCAAATGTTGACACTCGGGGTTGGGGGTCCTACAAACTTCAGGATAGCGGGTAATTTACAGTAGGGGGCTTGTGAGAAGTTGTCACATTCACTGTGTGTGTCTTTACACTGTGTGGTGGTGCGGTTGTTCTCCATCGTGTGTCACTTCATTCACTGATCGCTTTCTGTTTCAGTGATCGCTTCTTCTTCAGTGATCGCGCTCGCTTTCCATTTTCAGTGATCGCTCACGTTCACATCATCTAGCGGGAGGCCCGCACGACCGCGTGCCTCCCCTATCTTCCTATAATTTTGGCTAATGTTGTATGTATGTCATGTATGTATGTATGTCTGTCTGTCTGTATGTAATGTTAGTATTAATTGCAATGTATGTATGTATGTATGTATGTAGTGGTACAACCCGACATGTAAAAATTTACATTTCATCCATTCCAACCCATCAAATGGTGGGAAACATATTACACTGTTCCCCTTCCCATTTTTATTTCGTGGTGGGGGAATTTCAACTACAAAAACCGGATCATGGTGAATATCACACCTTTCCTTGAAATACGTGTATCGTATTTTATCCAAATTTCCCTAGTCCTGATAATGGGCAGACAATCATTGCCAAACATGCTGATAAAAACTGGTATTTTGAGGAATTCGTATGGATGGACTTTGCAAGAAATGATTATTCAACCATATTTGGATATAAAGCATTCGTCAATAAACCAAAGACCCAGAGCAATTTCGAAAACAACAACCTCAATGACTTCTGAGACTCACAATAAAGCAAGCCATTGAGATCATCAAGCACGATGGTATGGATCACCCCCAAAAGTTTTATTGTCCCGCAACAAAAGAAGATGTTACCAATTCTAATAACGGAAAAGAGTCCAACGCGTAATAGGCGGATTTGAATCTGATCAAGCGCCGGGGCGGACGCTCATCTTCTTTCCGCCACTTGATTTGGACACATCTGAATAACTCAAGAACGGATTACGAAAATGAAGTGTCGAAAAAAGCGTTGCTAACCGCTCCAAACAGAAGTGCCCCTGGACACGACAGATTGACTTATGTCGATTACCAGCTCAGCAATGTTATTAAATTTTACTTCAATTTCAGGTCATGTCTAACTAACTGTAAAATCCCATCTGACTGGAAACACGCTCTATCAGCTAATCCCGAATCAAGTCCGTGCTATTGATCTTTGTCTGACTGTGCGTCCTATCTCCAACTCGTACAATTTATAAGTGTTTATGTCATCATTGGTCAAAGGGTTATCCAGATTGTTGAAACAAACAGACTTGCAAGTAACAAAAGGTTCATCCTCGTAATGGTTTGCAAGAGCATGTATTTTGCTTACAGTTGCATCATAACGGACTTTAAACATCAATCTGGTCAAATGGTTCGTTTAGTTTGTTATGATCTGGCTGATGCGTCGGTAGTATCGATCACCAACTTATGATAAATTCTCTCCACTGGTATGGCTATCATCCTGATGCTCTTGTACACTTGACCTCGAATATTTATAATCATTCAACCTTTCAGGTTGAAACTCGTATGGTTTGACTGAAACCCATCCGTCATACCGAGATGTATCATCCAATGCTGCCCCTACTCGGTTATTGCATTTGAAACAGGGTAATCGACATTTGGTTGATTATTTAATGAAATAGCGCGGTGCCGTCAGTACCCAATCAGTGCAAGGTTATGTGGACGATATAGTTTTGGTTTCCACGGATGGGTGCTTTGATGACTGAGATGGGTATCAAAAACTGATCATTTTCTCTATTATGCGCATGCCAAGTCAACAGATAAGAAATAGTGCCATTCTGCATGGTCATATGAGTTGGAAATAATTGGTATAAGGTTACAGGACTGAAAACATTCTGTTATCCATACAGGAAAAAGAAGTTCCCAAAATTGCAAAACTGGTAAATATCATATTTGGTCTGATTTTAGCCTTGATATTAAGGCAAAACCAATCACAGTTAATGACGTTATGGACCTTGCTTTCCCTTTTTACCCGAACTAGACAAATCAAACACGCTTTCGTGTGGGTTACCCATTATTTGCCAAAGTTGAAGTCGATCAATATGATGGTATTGTCAAGCTTAACTTCTTTTTGTGGCAACTTTAACGAATTCCAATTGTTTTTAAAATCTTCTTAAGACAACATTGTTTAAATATATCCGTAACTGGTTTGGTCTAAATAAGTCGAGCCCAAGACATTATGTTCATTCCTAAGCCTCGGGGTCTTGGTAATCATGATCCCCACGACTATTTACATGCCAAAAAATTTCCTTTCTTTTATCTGTTTTGATTACGATGACCCTCACCTACCAAGTACAGCGCACGTTCGGCTCTTAATCTACACATGCATAACGAAAGGCCACCAAAGTCGGAAACGCGATGATGCGACCTACGTTTGCTGGGTATCCTGGGTGATATGAGCACGTGTCGAGTGATCAAAGGGGCAAGGACGTTATTGGGCCTAAATCTACTGGGATTGAGCCAACGAGCTTGTAGCGTGACGTTTATCGCTGGAAATTAGCGATGATTAGTACGCGATTGTCTCTATGATCGATCATGAAGTTTCACTTGTTCTTAGAAATCACTCTGCCGTGTTTGATCACATATCGAATTCGGTTCAATCAAAGCTCGTACTCTCAGGGTTTAAGACAAAAATATCTCAAGGACGCGTGTTAAATACCCCTTGTATATTGATTGACAATGTTCTAATGGTTATCTCACGAACACTGCATACGGACAATTTGGTGAAATTTAATCTACAATGTCGCATTCAACTTTTGGCGTGCAACTCATTACTTCATTGTTATTAGCCACGTGTTTATCCTTAAATCGGTCCCCTTGTGCCGTATCCATATGATCCGGTAAATCCCTATCCTGAATGGTGCAGATTGATCTTTTTCAAGATATTTACAGCAAGCGCCACGATCGTATCGTAAACCATATTCATCATCAGCTTTCCACCACAACTCAATTCTCTTGTATTTTAATAAAGAATTGTCAATGCCGCAATGTTTCAATAGCGAATCGACAGAACTTTAGGTAAATTAATTCTCGTAAGCCGGATTGCTGTCATCGATAAGCCGTGAAATGAAAGTATTTTGTCGTTGAAATTTCTATACATTCCATTTGCCGCATCTTCATCAACACCCATTTATCATCAACAAAATCGATTATTACTTGCCATTGTGTGAACTCATCAATGTGGACACTATATTAGACAACGAACGTGCAAAACTGTCGTTATTATCATAGGATCTACCGGGTGTGTTCACATAAGGTTGATTGCTGGGCTAAAAAATTCTCGTAATAAGCCCCGCAAAAGTAAACGGTCGCCAAGTACCTTGTATTAGTGCTGCCATAGGCTCCAAACTTTCGGGCAAATCGCGTTAAGCCGCTGCGCACGTTTAGCCCTCTCTCTTGGGGGCCGGCTTTACTTACTGCACTTCATTCATCGCCACTCTTTCCGGGTTTTGGCCCTTTGGCGTGGTTTTTGCTGCGCTCCCTTTCTCACTCTGGTTTTGGTTATAATTATATTTTACGGATTTCCTACCCGCTTTGCATAATTTTTAGAACTTTGTGGGTTTCCACTGTAATGATTGTATTTTAGCAGTTTTGCAGAGTATAAAATACTTGTATCATGTATGTATGTATGTATGTATGTATGTATGTATTATGTATTCTGTAGTTATGTATGATGTATGTCTGTAATGTATCGTATGTATGTATGTCTGTATGTATGTATGTATGTCAATGTATGCTGTAATGTATGTTATGTCTGTATTGCTTCCCGCAAAAGGCTCCCGTCGTTCAATCCTATGGGGCGCCAAATTCACATCACATATTGATGTTTTATATATCCGGGGGTGGTTCTCCCAAAAAATTTGAACGAAATCCGTTCAGAAATGACTGGAAAAAAAACAAAAAAAAATCCACGAAAAGTGCTCGGTTGCAAGGACAATTGAATAATTAACCATTGTTTGTACGCGTTACTAGCGGCGAGTATGCCTGGTGCGTTGACGCGTGGCATACATGCTATTATGCGGTATACGCAAAACGCTCCTTATAGTGCAAACGGTGTAGGGAAAGAACGAAAACGGCCAAAAAACCCGACATGTTATGTTGCTTTGATTGTCGTATTAATGGATACTACGGGCTACCCACAGAGATATGAGAAGTAAACAAAATAAATACAACGGATAATTACGGTCTGAAATATTGACGTTTTTTATCTTTTAGAAAAAAAATAAACTATTCCTACGCCATAGGATATGCCTGAAACTACAGAAACTCAAAAATACGAATACGGGATTGGTTTTGTGTGACCGGGGAGGGGGGGTGTATGGATGACACCCGTTACCCCACGGATTTTTTGAGAAGAAACAAAAATTAAATAGACGGACAATTGCGGACTTAAATATGACGTTTTAATATTTAGAACTATAGAGGCCAAGCTACATAAGAAATGCTGCAAACTACCTCTACAGGAGGGAGAACTTTATATGGTAGTTTGAAAGAGTTTATGATGAAAATAATTTAAAATACGGGATTTGTATCGGCTTACCGCTGGCCCCACTTTGTGAGGGGAAAAAACACACCGGAACTTATAACGGGATTAAATATTTGAGTTTTTAATTATTTAAAAAAATACGAGAAAAAATAAAATATAACGGGAAAGTTAGACGGGATTAAATATTCATATCATTTGACGATTCTTAGAAATCGGTAACTTCTACAAGGACTATATGATTTGAGAGGTAAGGGAATTTGAGTTATAAAATTGTAAAAATACAGTTTGGTTGCGGTGGTCTTGCAAGAGATGTTTCACTTCTTCATTGATCGCTCGTTTCAGGTGATCGCTCTCCCGTTCACTCAACTAGCGGGCCCGCGAGAAGCGCGGGCCTCCCGCAGTTCTTACTATAATTGGCTTGACGGTGTTGTATCAGGTGTTATGGGTTGGGGTTAATGGGGGGGGTAGGTTGTGTTGTATTGGTGGGGTGTGTGCTTGCCGCAAAAGGCTCCGTCAGTTTCGATCCAGATTGCGGCCAAATTTCACACACATTTGAAATTTTACAACACCCTGCGATGTTCTACCCTATATTGGGACGAAATCCGTTACAGAAATGGCTGAAAAATCCAAACGGAAAATGTGCTCGTTGCTAGAATAAATTACCATTATGTTTGTGGGCGGCGGTCTCGTTACTAAGCGGTGTGGCGCGTATGCGTGGTGCGGTTGCGACGGGTGGTTACGCGTGACAATCGGCGATTACGCGTAAGACGCTAATACATGCTATAATGCGGTATCATACGCAAAAAAACAGGCTCCTTATGTTCACACGGCGTGGGAAGAAGACTGGAAACGGCCCAGACTACACGTCAGTTATTTGCTTTTATTGTCGTATGTATGGATTCTACGGGTTACCCCACAGAGATATGAGAAGAAAACAAAATAAAATACACGGAATATTACGGTATGAAATATTGACGTTTTAATATTTAGAAAATAGGAACTATAGGCTATAGGCCTACGCCATAGGATATGCTGCAAACTACGAGGAATAAAAAATACGAATACGGGATGTTGTGACAGGGGGTGTATGGATATTACGGGTTACCCCACGGAGTTTGGAGAAGAAAACAAAATAAAATATACGGAAAATTGCGGGATGAAATATTGACGTTTTAATATTTAGAAAATTAGAACTATATAGGCCTAAGCTTCAAGAAATGCTGCAAACTACCTCTACAGGATGGCGAGAACTTTTGAAGAGTTATGAGGAAAATATGTAGAAAATACGGGATTTACGGCTTACCCTGACCCCACGGGGAGTACTTTTGAGGGGAAAAAGTACACGGAAACTTATACGGGATTAAATATTGGAGTTTTATTATTTAAACAAAATGCGAGAAAAAATAAAATATACGGAAAGGGGAATTTGAGTTATTAAAAGTGTTAAAAATACAAAATTTGCGACTCGGTGAATTCCTTAATTTCAGGGTGACGGTTTGGTTGCGGTGGTCTTGCAAGGGTGTTTCACTTCTTCAGTGATCGCTTCAGTTTCAGTGATCGCTCCCGTTCACTCAACTAGCGGGAGCCCGCGCGAAGCGCGGGCCTCCCGCTAGTATACAAATATCGAATGCCGAAAAGTGTGATAACGAATTCAGACAGTCAACATTTGTTTTACATGACTCAATCACTCCAATCATGATATATGACTTCCACAAGGAGTCGGTGAGAATTACCCAAAATGTTTACTCAGAGCCTTTGCTTAGCATGAAAGAAATGATGAATGCATCGAGAAGTCTGCGGACATAAAAATATAGGAATAAGGCCTATAACTTTATATCTGTGGTGATTTGCCCGTGTGTGTGTGTGTTGAGGGGGGGGGGTGTGACCGGGAATATATACTATGGGTGCCCAAAGATTATCTTTGCTTATCATAAAGCCCAGAAATCGGGTCTTTTTTCAAATAGCATTTTGGGGGTTCTATAGCATCCCTCTAAATCATATAATTACATTTTTTCCCATTTGATACTAAAGTACTCACCAATTTGTACACTCATTGAAGAGGCACCAGGCATACTAATTCCAAAAGAAGCAAAAGTCCGCATTATCTTCGAGTTCCAGCACTGTGTATCGTAAATTTATGGTTGAAGTGTGATTGAGTAACTTGACAATTACAAACACCGCCACGTGTTGTTTTCCGAACCAATACGATGACATTTCACATGAAGAGTGGACTTTTAAAAAGAGCGAGGACATCCCCGCTTTGTTTGTGTTGTTTGTTTTGTCGGGTCGTTTGTTTGGTTGTTGTTGTTGTTTTTATTTTACACTCTTTTAAATTAAAAAAAATCTATCTAGTCTTTATTTGGTGGAAATTTAAGGTTTTCAAACTTTGCATTTTTTTTAATAGACATTCGTATAAACAGAAGAGACAACCAATACCTTTTTTCAGTTTGTCATATTTCTAAAACCCGAAGTTGGCGATCTACATTTCTTCAGATCACTCAACATGTACCAATGAGCATTAAATCCTAATTGTTTTAAAATTCTGTGAAGAAATACAATACCCCCCTGAAACTGCAAGGTACAACATCCATTTGCGTACCATGCTTTTCTCTACAACATTCTGTGCGTGCAGTTATTTTTGAGTATACTGATATAGCCCCTTTAAATGGCCACAATGGTAAACAACAAAATATTATGCATCATGAAATAGACCCTTACTGAAATCAGTAGGGGCTACAAATGTGAAAACAATTTTGTGCATACTCATACATAAGCGTTGCTAGATTGCAAATTCATAGTTACTACAGCAGTTTTTAGTTACCTTTGTCTATCTTAAATAGACGAGAAGAAATGAAAGCGGGGTCCAAATGGGCAAGTCTGTACAAATATAATCTGAACAAAAAACACAAAATATTTAAGAATGCTATCACATAGTTGTGTTATTAATACAAAGGGAATTTGATAGATGTTTTATATTCCCCTATTATTTTACCAGGTTGCACGAACTTTGACGCATAAGAAGGATGCATTTAAGACACGGTTGTATGTTATGCTGTTAGAAGAATTTACTGTATTTGGGAGAAAAAACATCACTTGATTGTTACAGAGCAATGTCGAAACTACATTTTACTCCCATCCGGCCAGGAGGAGGGTATGCTTTATTATGTGGTATTTGTTTATCCAACTTTGAAAAGCCAAAAGCATGCCGTGCTTACATACATTTGATTAAAATGCATTCGGCGTTGGAGAGAAGTTGACGCTGACAGTAGCACCTCTAAGAGTTCTGACATAGTTTCTTGCCCAACCTGTTGGCAAAGCAGTGGAGCTGCCAGTCAGTGGGGTAAATGGGCTACCGCTTAACTTCTACGTCACCGAACAACGAGGTAAAAAATCTCCATTCCAAATGCCCGTTGTAGGTCTTGCAACAGTCATGATGCGGAAATCGTAGGACGTTGTCTTACATGGCAGATACCTATGCCGCACTGCGTTACTTCCCATGAATCGTTGCGATCTGTTCGAGTGCATAAACTTATTAAGTTCGATGACATCCGCTCAAAGTGTCAGAAAGATTTCATAAATCTAGAGCATGGTTTAGGCACTTTCCAAATCAAACGAATAAATAGCTTCGGTACTTTCCAGGTCGATAAAATCTTAATCTAGATGATGTTGAAAATACCAAATTTAACCCACGATACGTCACATTTATTTCCCGTGAGGCTCCAAGAAAATTGCTGTAGCGAACTACAGTTACAAAGAGAATGTGGATGTGTATGACATGAGGAGTGAGGAGCGTCAACTCAGGATCAACACAAAAGTAGGTTTGGATCCTGGTCGTTCTTCTCTACCATATGGCGTCGCCGTCAACAAGGATGGTTATTTTTATATAACTGACTGTAATCCTTGGGTGAAAGTGCACGATGCCAAAGGCGAGTTCATCAGACTCCTACCGATGCAAACTGATAGAGTATGGACACCACAGGCCAGAGGTATTGACATAGATCATGAAGGCAAAATTATAGTTGGCGATCAATACGGGAGATGCATCAATATTTTCCACAATGATGAATCTTTCGAGTCCTTATTTCAAACCACGGTCCCTCCAGATTTCGTAACAGCAACGGAATATAAAATCTTTGTCAGTGGCTACAAAAGTCAAGTCCAGGTATTCAACTACAGGGGCGTCGTGATTCATTCAATTGCATCACCTATTTTCGGGGTGGGTCAGATCGAGATGGCGAACAGCGGGTGTGTGCTGCAACAAGCAAGGCGACATTTACGTAGCTAACATGGGATTAAAAAAACATGGCATTTATCGTTTCTCCGAGTCCTTCGAGTACATGGGATGTGTGATTTCCGATTGTAATTATCCGAGAGGCGTCGCCGTATCCGACGACGGGAAAAAAGTCGCTGTTGCTGAATTTCAATGCATCAAAATATACCTCCAGAATTGACATTTCGAGTGGAAGAAGCGCAATGCTTTAACTGTTGAAAGAAATTATCCTCGCCAAAAATCGTGAAAATCAACATTAATGCAGTTCTAAAACAAAGAGTGTCTTCAGATAAATACTATAATTGCCTTTTTGAACATATTCTTAGCGAAGCGTAAAAAACATATTTTTTGCTATTTCAGGCTTGTAAGTGTGTCAAAACAAAAGTCTTAAAAGCAATGACAGACGAAGCAAAGCCAAATTCTACTTCGTGTACTTGGAGTACTTTTTTTATAAATTTAGTGCAGGAAAAAATCTCTGTTACTGATTGTTTGTATCCACTGAGTTACTGAAAAACAAAATAGCTACACAACCAATGCAAGCCAGCAACAAGATTCTCAACTTTATTTACCTTCTGCAAAGCCTGTTGGAAACCACCTGCTAGATTTGTAACAACCAAGCCTGCTGAAAGAGCTCCCCCACTTTGAACTTCTTTTCTATCCACATTGCTCCTTCAAGATTTGTCGAAAGACTTTAGCATCGGGCGACTGGTTAACACAAGGCCGATGAAATCAAAAGATATTACGTCTGCAGAGTTCACAGTTCATTACAATATCTAAATTATTGACTTCGAATACAAAACGGTGCACGGCACGATAACAAAAGCCACCTGATATGCGGTGCCCTAGGATACCACAACATAACGGGTTCGACTATGGCATTTCCCAGCATGAAATGCAGCTCAAGACACATGTGATGTCAAGTGATCGCGAGACAATACAACATGAAGGGTTGGATCACGGCATTTCCCAGCATAAAAGGAAGCTTAAGGCTCATGATAGTGTGCAACCAACATAACACGGCGAGTTGGATCAAAGCATTTTCACCACTGGCGAGTGCCAAATTGTGCAGAACGTTTTTTGATGGAGTGTGAACTGCGCACTATGATGAGATTGAGATTTATTCCGTATTGAAATACGTGTTTACACAATTTGGCACTCGACGACCCTCTTTTCCAGCATGAAATGCATCTTAAGGCGCAAGATAATGTGCAACCAACAAAACATAGCGGGTTAGACGGAGGCATTTCCCAGCATGAACTGCAGCTTAAGGCACAATGATAATGTGCAGCATGGCGGGTTGGACGACGGTATTTCCCAGTATTCATTGCATTAAGGTGCATGATAATGTGCAACCAACACAACTCGCTGCAAGACAGCACATAGGAAATGTAATATAAATTACGAGGCGTTACAACCAGCCCGACATGATGCAAGACAGCGCATGACCGGTGATGTATAAACATAACGAGGCATTGCGTCCAGCACAATACGGTGCAAGACGACACTTGGCAGTGTATAAACATATTGAGACATCGCAACCAGTACAACGTGATGCAAGACAGCATAACAAGTGGCAACGCGTCTCGGCAATGTGTATGCATGAAGTATTGCAACCAGCACAACATGCAAGATGGCAACAGTGCATGACAATGATGAGGTAGTGTACTCAGTGCAGAATGATGCAGGAACAAGAGTGCTAATACATTAGACGATACGAAATACAACCAGAAGCACATTATGACATGAGTATGCCATAGCAATACAACACACCAGAGAGCCAATGATGTCTAAATGGGATGTCGCTATATGATAAAGTGCGGGAACAAGCACAGCAGGAGATGACACGTGGAGCACAGTATGTTATAATAATATGTGGCATAAGTCATCCTTAAATCCGTCTTGAAGAACAAGAAAAATGCAGCTACTAGAGGTGTGGGGTTTCTCTTATCACCAAAGGCTCTCAAGTCGTGTACCGACCTTGTCAACTGTGTCGAGCGCATCTTGAAGCTTATGCTGATTGGTCCCGAAACAACAGTCATTTTCTGCTACGACCATCCAGATGAAACTGTCTCTCCCTTTTACCACGAACTATCCACTGCCACCAGTACAGTTCCAGGCCATAATCTTGGGTACATCCCTGGATATTACAATGCTTAAGCTTGAGCCTAAAGACGCCCTTTTCACTTACAATAACGAGTCCAACAGAAATGGAATGTACATGAAGGACTTTATGGAACAATTTGACCTTGTTGCCACTAACGCAAGATTACAAAATCAAGTAAGTAGACTGTGGACACACCGTCACCCAAATGGAGAACTCGTTCAGCTGGACTACATTCTGGTCAGAAAGAAGTGGATTAACAGCATTAAGAACTCAAGAGCCTACAACACTTTTGAAGCTGAATTGTCTCTTGTATATAGGAGCCGGATAAAGTTCCCGTCAGAGTAAAGCCCCTCTTAGAGATCCCATGATAACAATTGACTGGAGGAAAGAAGTGGGAGAGACAAAGCTTTGTGAGCAATATACTGTAGCAGTACATAGCAGGTTCAACATTCTTGTTGACGAGCTTGAAGACAAGAACTCCAGCAGAGTATGTCCTCACTACAGCCAACAAAGAAATTGCATTGGAGATGCTACCTAGAAGAAATAAGACTACTGTCTTGCCTCAAATGACAAAGTCAGCAATGCCAGAGAAAAACTGAAGTCTGCAGCCAAGAAGCACCGTACTAAGTCCACTAGAAGCTCCAAGCAGAACCTTGATGCCGCTAAGGCTGCACTTGATGATGCCTATTTTATGGGCATATTAAGTCCAATACTGACGCACTTGACACCTTGCATCTTGAAAACAAGCATGCTGCTGCCTGGGAGGCCCAGTTCAGAATAACACTAACCTTGATGAACCTTTCTTCAATCAGAAGATAGCAGACACCTTCCCATCCAGCCTGGACCTTTCACTATAGAGGAGCTTCTAAACTGCCTGAAGAAACTGAGCATCAGCAGGACGCCTGGACCCGACAATCCTACAGTAATCTGGAAGAATCCACTATTCCATGATCAACTGTTAGAATTGTGTAACAACATCTACATGGAAAACAAACGAGCTGCCTTTTCAACATCGTTTATCACTCCTCTACCAAAGAAAGGCGACTTCCAACAACCCCGAAACTACTCACATTGTCACCACTGGCCTCTAAGATCTACAACGCAATGCTGCTAAACAGAATCACTTCTCATATAGATCCCATTCTCATACGGGACCAGAATGGTTTCGCAAAGGCAGATCAACACTACCCCAGATACTTGTCCTCAGAAGGATCGCATAAGAGTTGAGAATTTCAAAGAGAAAAGCTTCAATTGTGTTTGTAGACTTCTATAATGCCCATGACATACTAAACAATCGTAAGGAGCGTAGCGTTTTTTATTACATCACTTCCGTCGCTGATTGGAAAAGCCACTGTCGATATCTAATCGATAACTCGCTAGCAGGCACAAGCGACTTGACGCAAACCAGTTGACTTCAATTCAACTCAATCGTTCCGACGCTTCTGGCGATATTTACGCTGGAAGCGATTGATAAAACGCTGAGATGTTTTATCACCAGCAATTTTACATTCGCACGCTGCGACAGCTAGTATATCATGGGCTTAAGGCTTTTAACAGTGTCAACAGGGATGTAATGCTGCATATTCTCACGAACAATTGCCTTCATGTATGATAATCCATTTATTTTGGATTTAGGAACCATTTAGTTGTTAGGAGTTCCTAACAACTACTAGAATCCTCCAAGGAGATACCCTTGCTTCCTATCTCTTTGTAATCGTGGTTGATTATGTCCTCAGACGGAGTCTTGATATCGTGAACGACGGGGGACTCACCATCAAACCCAAGCGTTCTAGACGTTACAAGTGTTAGTATCTCACAGACCTTGACTACGCAGACGATCTAGCTCTAACGGCCGATCTGATATGTGGTGCACAAAATCTACGAACTTCACTTGAGAATGCAGACAAAGTCGGCCTACATCTAAATGCCAAAAAGACGGAATATATTACCGGCAATGAGGAAGAGAATCATCGAACTATCTGCACTACAGACGGTACCCAACTTAAAGTTCATCGGAAGTATTTCTGTCACCAACGGACAAGCGGGAATACCGGCAAATAAACTACACCTTATGCATTCTGTAATCTCCAATGCAACCAAACTAGTTCTTCAGAGCTGTTGTACAGAAAGTATCATGTTATTGGAACTGAGGCCTGGACCATGAATAAAGAGCTACAGGATAGACACACCTACACCTACCCAGGCGCTTATTGAGACAAAACATATCCCTAGAGTGAGCAACGTGACCAACACACAAAAATTCTGAGATCCCTCCAATTTCCTCCTCTGTTGCCCCCTCCTTCTGTTACCCAGCGTCGAGCACGATTGGCCGGTTACTGTCATCGTGCTATTAATCAAGTAGCCTCAGACGTCACATGTTGAGGTTACCATTTCATAGGTGTCGTCGCCTCTTTAGCCTACCTGTCCGGCCTGACAGTTTCGCGCTACATGGTGAACATCATCTCGGCTGCAGCCGTTAGATAGGAGATAGAAATCCAAGGATGTCCCAACATCGTATGATGCGGCAACCACCTCGCTCCATATTTTATATCACAGCATGAAGAGAGCAGTGTCATTTAGCAGGTTGGCATTGAATCCGCATGGATTACAACAAGATACTGCACTCCCACAACCCTAGTGCAGTCACCGCATTGTGACGCCAGAGTAGCGGCATCGCGTGCAAGTCAAACGAACAGCTGGCAGCAGGAGATAGGAACAGTGCTGTTGATATAAGTAGTGGATTGTCAATAGAGCCATGCGTATCGTACAGTTAATATGCACGGATTGGCGACAATACCAAGACGGGAGTAAAGGCCACAGATGCAATTTATAACTTACGCTGTGCTAATTAACGCAAATCAATCTTCACTGCCACAAAGACTCAAAAGCCTTATCAGGGTGGATCCATTACAATTTTAGCCACATGCTGCAGGCTTTCAAACATGCTATTGAGAATAAAACCCCGTTGATAAGCTGGGACAGGCGTGTACGACTTGGAGGCATATACTACAGTGGAGCCACAGCACAGCGCAGCTTATCCAGAACAACAGCTCTTGTATCCAAGAAAATGTGGGTAACTAGTAACGTAGCTGAAACTTGCAAATCCAAAGCAGAACAGTGGCCATAGATCAAAGATACCTAGATCTTGGAATAAATTCTCAAATGTATAGGAGAGAACTGAATGCTATGGAGACTTGTATTTCCATACCCAGGTTGATCGTTCAATCGTGAGAATACTTCCGTATGGTCCAATGCGTAAAATGACACCATGGACACAAATACGCCAAAAGGAAAGCAGTCGACCAATATGGGAGGGAAGGCCAGTTTTGCTTCACACCAGACGGAAGCGAGAAATCTACAAAGAATCTTATGTCATATTGGGGGGGGGGGGGGGGGTGACCAGTAGCTACACACAACTGAAGGTTGCGGGAACCTGTACATAAAACTCATAACGAAAGAATAGCCTTTCAAATATAAGGATCGAGAGGATTTAGTGTTGACCGATGTTGAAGAAAGCCTCCCAGCACGTTCAGAACGGTAGAAATAAAAAAATTTCACTGCATTATCTACAAGAGTAGCACTCTCAACATTAACTGATCAGACCAATCGTTCATTTAAGAAAAACAAATCTACAGACAAAGAGAAAATATTGACTATATAAAAACCAGAAACCCTACCTATGAGCCTTGCAGCAAAGTCTGCCCATGTCATCTCACTCGGGCCAGATGTACTGATCACCAAATAGTGGTACCGGTGTAGGGTGCGCCATAAAGTTGGAAGGCAATTAAGTTTATGCTATGCTCACTAATGGAAGCACGCGTTGTTTTTGCACTGAAAAACATCCTGATAACCAGTTAAGATATCATACACAAACTAAACTGCACATTCGTTCATAAAGAAAGATAGACATTGTAGAGACACAGAGGTGAAGGGATATGCAGTTAATCGACATCATTGAATCAAGCAAGCATCATAGATCCAGACAGTGTATACACGCACTACCATACCCGCTGATACTTCGAATTTCCACTGTTCCGAAGATTTCAAACCGTGGCCTACCTCTGTAGGAGTCAACTACTAGAAATAAAGTGCAGTAAAGATTTTGCTTAGGAACCATTACCCAAGGGCATTGAAGCCTTGCCAGATAGTTCACAGCTAAAATCCAATGGACCTTTCGCTTTTACAACACTACTGAGATGGACAGTGCATGGATTATCTAAATCAACAGAGATGATGAGCAGCATTTTTGTGAACAGAATTTAGTGGGAAAAGAACCAATCCAACAGTTGATAAATACGTACAACTATGAATTCATTGGAACAGTCATTGAGGACTGATCAGAAATCCAATGAGAATGAAAAGTTTATTAACATGGTCAGCAAATCAGATTCTTGCGGAACAGAGATTTGCTCATTAAGGAGAATGTTCTTTAGATGGTAGAAATTTAAGGAAGATTGTAAGGCTTTAATGGAAGACATGATACAAAAAGGATCTTGCAAGGACCTGACATGACAAATTCACTATTGCTGTCATTCAGAGATTCAGAGAATAGCCTTTTGCCACTATGGTGGATATCGAAGTAATTAATCACCAAATTGGGGTTCCTTTGGAGTATAGAGAGTGTTACGTTTCCTGTGGTGGCCCAATGGTGATGTGAGCAAACCATGCAGTACAGAGTACAGAATGAAAGCGCACATATTTGGGGCAAGATAATCTCCGTCGTGTGCAAATTTTGCTCTAAAACAGACTGCAGTGATAGTAAGAAACAATTTGACGGTAAGGTAGTGAAGGACACTGCAACACAATGTCTACCTGAATGACTGCTTATAGCGTCCGATGAAGAACCACTTGGTCTGGCAGATAATCTATGATCAGCAGCATGCGAAAGAGGAGGGTTCCGTCTTACAAAATGGGTCTCCAACGATCGTAAGGTGATTGAATCTGTCCCAAAAGAAGATAGGGCAATTGAAGCACGGACGTTTTACCTCCAAGACATATTTCCTGTGGAAAAAAAACTTCTGAGAGTGATTCCTTTGGTTTCCATGTACAAGAGATGAACCACACAGAAGACGCCGTATTCTATTAGTAGTGAGTTCAATATTCACGGCACCAGGAAGCCCTCAACCAAGATGATCCTTCAAAATCTATGCAGATTACAAATGGCATGAAATGAGAAAATTCCAGAGATGTAAAGAAAGCA
>JAMKCH010005466.1:0-41992 GCA_023653785.1 Ophioderma brevispina
TGCACGACTTTTTGGTAACGACTTTTTTTGTTGGAGTTTTTCCGAGCCGAGTTAACTTTATTACGAGTTTAACAATGGCAATGATTTCATATCTGCTGTTTTAGAGGACGCAGGGGTGTTCTAAGTAATACTCCATAACGCACGCGCGCGTCTGGCTGTTTTAGAGGACGCAGGGGTGTTCTAAAGTACATACGCACTCGCGCGTCTGCTGCTTCAGAGAGACGCAGGGGTGTTCTAAGTAATACTCCATAACGCACGCGCGCGTCTGGCTGTTTTAGAGGACGCAGGGGTGTTCTAAAGTAAATACGCCTAAGCACGGTAAGACGAGGGTTAACGTTTCATGGAAAATTTAAATAGAAAAAATGCAGCGAAAACATGAATTAACGTTTTAAAAACGTTAATATAACGTTTTACAAAACGAACCATTTTGAAAAATTGAAAACGTTTCCAAAACTTTTGTGTTTCTGGAATCCACACCCTTTTTTTTGGAATCCGTTGTGTAGATCATCCTCCTAACGTTCACTAAGATGCATCAAACCGGATCCCGTATTCACAGTTTACAATCACTTCGTGCGCCATTTTAAAGGTCCATGGACTGCTTTAGAAACAGATACTTATAATACCACCAAAGAAATGGCTTTATTCCGTATGTATTGTATCAATGAAAATCATGCATGAACAGTAATGAAAGACGTAGAATTGATGAAAATTGGGCATAATATCATGTGTTTTGGACGAGCTTTCAAAGGAAATTCCAAAACGAACGGATTATCGCGCTGGCAGCGTGACCCCTGAAGTGACGTCAAGTACAAATACGCGTCCTGGGCCGTCTCGCGTGGAACCCCATAACAATAACACGCTTGCGCGTGGCCCCGTGTTCTTGCATGTATCCGACACAGTTGACTTCTCGCGGTATGTGGTATGTGATTTGTCTGGCATAACATTTTTCTTGATTTTGTGCTTAAATTACGAGAATCTACGCTGTATTTTTGACGCCTGTTTTTTCGTCGTCATGCAATGTGTCATGAAGTAACCATGGTGTCATGCCTATTGGTCCTGGGCTGTTGATCCCGCACTTTGCACGTGTACGTCCTCTAAAACAGCCAGACGCGCGCGTGCGTATGCGTATTTACTTTAGAACACCCCTGCGTCCTCTAAAACAGCCAGACGCGCGCGTGCGTATGCGTATTTACTTTAGAACACCCCTGCGTCCTCTAAAACAGCCAGACGCGCGCGTGCGTATGCGTATTTACTTTAGAACACCCCTGCGTCCTCTAAAACAGCCAGACGCGCGCGTGCGTATGCGTATTTACTTTAGAACACCCCTGCGTCCTCTAAAACACCAGAGGGATGAACGCATGCCATTGTTAACTCGATCATAAAAGTTAACTCGGCTCGTAAAACTCAACAAAAAAGTCGTACCACAAAAGTCGTGCCACAAAAAGTCGTACCACAAATTGTCCCATCCCTAATGAAGCCTTGGGCGGATTTATTTTTTTTTTGTATCAGGCAAAGCGTATTTCATAAATCAGACAATTAGCAAAACCTCCTTTAAAAATTTTGATTGCGTAACCGCGAAATCGCAAAAAAAATCAATTGTTTGGGTATTATGACCCCCCCCCCCGGGCCTAAGGTTTTAAAAATGTGATTAAAATTTTGCTCCTGTTTGACTAAAAGTGGAAAAATGCTGAAATTGAGTAAAAACACCAGGCGTACAATAGGTTTATCAACTTTAAGATTAACTGAACAGCCTAGCGTTGTTCCTTTTTAATCAACATTTTGTATAGTGTAGAGCAGAATGGTCATTTTTTTGTTTAACTGTTTTCAAACTAGTCTTTCATACTGAAAAGAAAAACACATTTGAAACTATTTTGGTAATCGCTCCATGAGTAACTTTGTCAACCCATTGTCGACGTAACCTTTGTCCACTTTGCCTTGTAAACTACACGGCAAAAGCAGTGTTTAGAAACGCGTGTGCAAATTATGTGTTATGAATTAAACATGCATTCAATCTCTAACACGTGCCGTCAATGTCTAACATCTAATGGTCATATCCCTCAACACGTTTATATTTTTAAACGAATTTAACATGTTTAGACAGGTTTTAGATATTACCCGATCTTTGAAATGTTTAGAAACGTTGGTGCAAAATATTTTTTAGAAAAGGTTTAAAATTCTAATCACTGGTTTTTGCAGTGTAGTACAATTTCGAATCTTATGCAAGAAGATGAAACAATTAATACCAAACCAACTTTTGGATTGCTTTTTGTGAAAACCGCATTTAAGAGGTAACAGTGAAAAAGTGTGAGTCCTCTTGACATATTCTTGGCCACCAATATGACCGCAAAAAAATGGTCAATTTAAAATAAAAAGTTCATATAGCGAGGCAAAAAAAGGGGAAAAGTATCATTTTAACCTATTTTATCCGTTATTTAAATGTAAGACTACATATATACAGATATATGCAATTTGTACATTTAAAAGAGCTTGGAAGGTGGCAATTATTGGGGCTATAAGGATTTGCAGCAAGATGACATTAACAAATGCTTGGTTTAACTTCACAATGCCCTTGATCATGTAGTTTGTGTTTCTTTTTATATTAATCGTAATTATTGGGAGAAACTATGATTTTATTTGAAAATTCTATCGGCAATTTGGAATGATTTTGGCCGCCATCTTAGTGAGTGAGTGAGTGATGAGAGAGGGAGGGTGAGGAGTGAGGTGAATGGTGAGTATTAAAATTACAACAACTCAAACACAATTGCATGATGTCGTGTCATTAGGGACATGAACATTTAACTAAGTGAATCAATTTTAAAAACCTTTTATTCAAAAACATACACTTGAGAAACTGTCTAGTGACAACATTTATAAAAGGTAAAATATTGAAACAGATCTATCCTCTTTCAGAAAATTTATCACCTGAAGAGGCCCTTACATGTATATCTTGAAATAATATTTTTCAAATCTGGGAACGATATAATATTCCTCAGTATAAGCGCATACATTTTAATCAGTGCATTCGAGTAAAACATTGTTCACAGAAAGAGCACACAAGGAGGAATACACCGGAGAGATGGTCACCTCTAAGCAAGATGGTCATCGTAATTACAACGTGTTATACGGCGGTACGGAAAGTGTGTAGTCGGGTCACAGACTGCGAAAGATATTATCCTAAATTGACACTGCGCGAGAGATTAACGCTATCAGTCCGTCATAGAGAATGTGTGTAATTGAAACTTAAAATCTCAAATATCTCCGGAAAAAAGGAGGGGATTCTATGGAGGTTTTTTGCATCAGAAGGGTCCGTTACATGGTTGTTAAATATGTATCGTAATGGGTCTGAACCTATAGAACCTAGTTTTTGCCCGGTACTTCGCGTAATAGCAGACACGGAAAAGTTAACACGCAATCTCTACGTGCGAATCTCCATTTTTCCCACAATGCCTTTCGGTATTATTACAGTCTTGAGAATTTTCAAACACTGGTTTTCAATGATTTTTCAATTTTAGAAACAGGCAAAGTACATACCGGGCAGCCGGTACAACGTGTGTTATAAACAATCTCGTCCTTTCGTCCAAATCGACCGCCATCTTAAAGTTAATTAAGATAGCATTGCCAATAGGCATTGCATAAGTTCGTGTTGTTTCCTAAGACAGGTCTTAGGCCATATTAGTGCATATTTTGGGCAATATATGTATATTAACTTTTCATTTTGGCGGCCATGGTTGATGCCATCTTGAAGTTGACGTGTGTTTTAAAATGGAAACTGCCACCCCGCAAATGAAAGAGCGCAAAGCTAACAAACATATTATTTAGTGATTTCACTATGATTTATCAACTAGTTAGGCCGATATGTGACATTTCTTAATTTGACCATTTTTTAGCGGCCCCTCTGGATATCTCCAAGAACAATCACTTGTTTCTACTGTTAACATCGAAATGTATTGAAAGGACCCTAAAAGCCATCCAAAAAGTTGTGTGGTTAAGTTTAGTTGGGGGTGCACGGAAAACCACCCGTATATTACTGCCCGGCGCCCAACGACCCGATTTGAGCTTGTTCCCCTGCATATAGAATTTGTCTGATTTTTAGTATGTTATTCTTGGACCTCATATAGACGTGTGGTAAAAAACAATTATGTCCAATTATAATTAAAAAACCACTTAGTCCAATTATGCACCTACTCAAAAAATGGGGTCAGAATTAGACCCCCAAAAAAGGGTCATTTTACGTTTTTGACCACGAAAGTGGTCAAAATTGTAAACCCCATTAGTCGGTACATATAGTTGACTCAAAAACGGGGTTAAAATGACACCCGTTTGTGTGAAAAAGTGCTTTTGCAAGGAAAACAGGTAAGTTGCCTGGACTATTTGGCATATACATACTAAAACATTATACAACACAGAGTTAAGTATCTATTGTTTGATGATTTTTATTTCAAAAAAATATGAATGCGTTTTAGAAAGTACAAGTTAATGTGTTAAAAATTCGTGTAAGTTTTAACAACCGAATTAGATAATGGGGAAAAGAATGGTTACTAATGAATAAACATAAAACTAGGCAAACAACACTAACTACATAAAAGGACGTTGGAAAGGGCCCAACACGATTCACAACACATGAATTTGTTGTGTTTGGAAAGACCATCACCAACATACCTTAATTCCAAAATTTCATCCGAATCCTACAAAGGTCACATGTACCGTTTAACGTGAGAAGGTAGGCCTACTGGCCATTTTTTACTAAAAGTTAAAATAAAACAAACCATTGCGGCCAAACCTGGACGTACAGTACGAAACGTCAAAATCTTATAAGGCATGCACCTTTTGCTATTTTCGAGTGAAGATCCCAAATTTTGAGAGATTTTGACAAAAAAATTCCACTTTTTTGGTGAATAAGATAAGGTGTTGCGAATGCCAGATAGGGATTAATTTAGGGGCTAGTACTGCTTTATGAAAAAAAAATCCCAAAAGGGGTTCCAATGTTTCGATTGTTAAATGGTTACAACTCCCCACCCCCACCGATCAGGTGTGAAAGTAACTATTAGTCCTGGCAGGTATCATAGTCCGGGTCCATAGAGACAACGGAATACAGCTTGAAACTAATTTAAGTGTTGCGTGAAGAGTAAACTGAATCGTTGCCTATTGTTCAACCAATTCGTTTAACGCTTTTATTCCGTTGTCGTCTATGGAGCCAGGACTATGATACCTGCAGGACTATGATTACTTTCACACCGGTAATAATTGAATTAATTAACCATCTGCCTTTCCAATTATTAGAAATATAATATAGAAATAGCGTCACTTTTCAAAGGAAAATAAAAAACGGATGCCATTTCAACCCAGACACGCAAGAATGGGGACCACTGAAAAACAATGCACATTACATATAAAAATAACATTTAAAACTATATATTACAATGGGGTTTTCATAAAATATATCTCCCCCACCTGTACTAATTGAAAAATCCATTACACATTTGTCAGGATAGTCCAGTTGAAATAGATGGCAAAGATTGTATTTATTATAAACATGTTGAAGATATGACACATTGATATTTTGGAAGAAAAAGAGAAAGAACCAATTTGAAAGAACATGAAGGAAGAGAAACAATAATAATAATACTAATAAGACAAAGCAATACCAACACACAAATAGGGGTCTCAATAAAAAAGCAAAACCCTCAAAGTACACTCTATTTCACAAAGAGAAAAAATGTAAACCATAAAAATTATTACACATCTGAAAAAGTGCATTTCTGTAGGTTCGGACACCGAAAAGATCTTTCATAGGAGGAATATTGACCGAGTTATGGCGATTGAAAATTTGTACCACTTTTTATTTTATCCACGGGGATTTGGTACTCTTTCAGGTAGTGTTCTTTAGAAAATACACATCTCAATCAAGCTCATTGTTGGTCATGGTTTCTTTTGTTTTTGCGACAAAGGTCAGTCTGATATTGAAAAGGTTTAGTTCAATTATTAGATTCAATGATCTTGTCTAATTCTTCTTTAATGCGCTGCTCTTCCCCCTAATTGGGGAAGTTGGCTACCTCTAACACGGAATGCAGCCTTGCGCTCTCTTTTCCATTTGAATAATTGACTTCCAATCTATTCTTGTCGTCGGATGCTTGCAAAGGCATTGGTTATTTTTGCGAAGATCCCCAGGTTTCACCCCGCTAGACTTCGCCCTAGGGGAAACATTAAAGCAGGGAACCACCAGAGTAAACTGCAGACTTTGCAATTAGATCGTCATAACGCGGTCAATATGTATTTTGGGAATGATCTTTCGTGTCGGGAGGAGGAAACTAATGGAAATTCACTTTTAGATATGTATTAAGACACGATCAGTGATTTGCTAAAAATCAGAAAAAATCGAAAAAATCATCAAAAAATCAAGTTTTGCATGTATGTAACAGTACGGGTCTTTACCATAACATACCCTGCAAAATGGTACGACCAGCAGCAACATAATAAGCACAGAATCAGAAATTTTTTTTAATCATTACGTCCGTTCGGACAATTAATACAACACGTAATTGAATGGGGAATCGTATCTTGGAACACTGCCGTTTTTCTCCTTTTTAGGTCAATTCTCAGTTGGAAAAGGTAACTTATGGAGAATTCTAAGACTTATCCTTCACTTGAAGAATTTCCGCAAATTTCAAATATTTTGCAAATCACTGATTAGTTGTCTTTAATATGTTGTTTACTCTTTTCCTCTTCGTGACAAGAGAGGGCGATTGAGGGTTTCCTTTTTTTAGACACCAGAGAAAACAAAGACAAAGTAGTCCATCCACAGAGAACTATTTATAAACAAAACGGCAAACGGGCAGCACATTAACCATTACTGCATAAGGGGTTTGCACTTCCGTTAGTGCATAACGGGGGGGGGGGGGGGGTTCTAGGGACCCCCTTAATATAAACCAATCTCCTAAAGGATTGTTTAGATTGAAACCAACCACATGTTAGAAGGCTTCAAAGACATCAACAATAAAAGAAATTAAAACTCCAAGAAAGTTGTTCAGTAAAAAAAAATTAGGGGGCAAAACATCATTGATTTTAATTTCGGTCAAAAGGTGAGAAAAAAGGCGACCACAATTTGTTTCTGCATGTTCTACGGAATTGCTTTGCTAGGATTGTGCTGATTGCTTTAATTGGTGAAAATGAACATTATTACCATATAAAGCACAAAACATAAAAGTGTCTCATGCCATTTTATATTTGAGGGTTATTGTATAATTTTACCATAGGGCTATACAGTAAAACCGTAACATGATGTATATAAAATATAAGGGTCCAAGGGCCCTACTATCCTGTGCACAGAGTTTTTAATTAATATTTACTTTGTTTATGTCACTAGGTGTATGCATTATGAAATTCAGACTCACAGTAAACTCTGATAAGATTTTTCATTTTTGTCATGGCACTTCGTTAGTGCATAGGGGGGGGGGCCTATGTACCCAACCTAATTAACGCAAAAAGGACGCGATGATGGAATTTTTTTGCACCAAATGCAAGCGCAAAACTAAAAGTTAGACAAATACAAAAAAATATAAACCCATATATTGCAGCGTTAAAAATTCCCGGCTGTGAAAAACTAAATTGGGTACCTAGGAACCCCCCCCCCCTTACTGAAGTTAAGTGGTAAGACACACTATCAGTGAAAAATCGGGCGGGAAAAATCATTAAAAATCAGGCGTGTACAGGGTCTGTCACAGGATATAAATCGGAGACGATACCATGCGTTATTATAAGCTAACACCCCTTAATATACACTTGAATGGGGTTCATATCTTTGAAAACTGCCGTTTCTGCCTTTCATCCAATTTTCAGTGAAAAAAAAATAACGAAAACTCTACAGAATTATTCTTTACTTGTATGTGATTTCTGCAAATATCAAATATTTTGACTCTTAGGGCGGATCACTGATAGTGTCTTTGACAGCCATCTCAATATCGATCCAGGTTTTATGCGCTTCATGTCATTGATGACCTTTGACGATTTTTGTCTCATATCTCCATAACGATAAGTTGTAAGTACACGTAGTACTTTTCTTTTAATCCTTGTAACAGACGAAACACGTTGGTTATCTTTTTACAGGGCAATCCCAGATTTTTCATTTTGATGCATAGAATTTTCCCCCTCCTGCATTCGCCTACACTTTCACGCGGGCACCCCACTAATTTGTTCATTAAACTTTCATAGTTCAATTTTTTAGTGGGTCATTCTACTGAAATGAAGATTGTACAAGACGCGAAGGCCATCTATTGATAGGCTTCTTTTTCGTAAAGGGCCCCGACTCAGAGATTTCCTGAAGAGGGCGCCTCAATTTCCAAAAAAAAAAAATCGTGTTTTTGCATGTACATAATGCTTGTCAGTATAAAATCACTGTGTGAAATTGCTAAGCTAAATCGAGTTCATTCATATAGAAATCACCAAACTTGTTTATAAAATTCCGGAATCCGGATTTTTTGTTATACACCGTATCATATGGGACGTAATACTACAACATCAATGTTTACTTGCCATCAAAAACCGAAAAATCCGATTCATCTCAAATTTCGGAATTGGGCTTTTTCAGGTTACTATTCTTTAGTTCTGTTGACTCTTTTCATTATTACACAAAAAAATAATATTTTCTAAAAGTCTCTGAGTCAGACTTTAAAAGTCAAAGCAACAGCGGCGCAAGAATTCTTTTTTTCGGGTTTGGGGGTGGCGTGGGGGAGTGATTTTTGTTGTTGGAAATAGTGAAATGTGGGTGGAAAAAACTTCCAAAATTTTGAGATTTATAACAAATTTTGGCTCCAAATCGCTGATATTTGGCCTATGTTGTTATTTTGGCCCCAAATCGCTGATTTGAATTTTTGCAAAAAATATCATTTTCTTCTAAACGGAAGAGGGCTGGAGGGCGGGGGCGGAGACGGGGGAGGGCAAACTGGGGAAAGAAAAAAAAATCCGGGGAAATGAGATTATGTGATACCACACCCACCCACCCACACACTCCCACTCACCCCGCACACATATGGCAACCCAATTGCCCAGGCATTTCATGAAGTCATTTTTACCGATAAACTTGGTTTATAATAAACTAAGTTTATAAACTGAGTTTATCGAGAAATGATTATTATCAGATCATATTAGTTTTTCATATATGATAAATTCACATTGTGAAAAGGGTTTAGAAATTCTGGACAAAGTTGTACTTATGGTTAACGGTTAGCATATAACACGTTAGATGTTAAAACCATCTAAATTTCATGTGGAATTGAAAGTTAAGAAAAAATTTAGAATGCCGTGAATGAGATATAGTTAAAGGTAGCATTTCACATCAATGTAAAACATGCCTAAACACGATCTACACATGCTTAAATCTTTAACATAATGGCCATCTAAACACTAGTTTATCCAGAATCCTTAAACATTACACTCGAAAAAAAACCATGATACATGTAGGTGTGCTTAGTAATTGTGACACAAAATGATAAACCGTAAATACTCAATTCAATGATTTTATAGTACTCAAAATAATTATGTAAATAAGGAAGGCTTAAAATTGTCACAAATATCCTTCACTATTTCATTTGAAATTGAGAAAATATTAACACGAGCACACATAGAACTAATAGTGCGGTTAAATGTTGCATATAAAAAAAGTAAAATTACCTCTTTACCCTTTGTGCTGTAACTTAATTGATTGTTGAAGTTGTAATTCTGAACTGTAAACGAGTCTCAACTCGATTAAAGACACTATCAGTGATTTACATAGACCCTCCCCGGGTCCACGGTGATTGCAAAAAATAAGCGACTGAAATTACAACTGACTCTTCAACCAATATCCGTGGACCCTCCGAATCTGTAGGGAAAAGGTCTCCAATCTCCCCCGAGGGCGGGGGAAGTACGTCCGCCCAAAAATTAGTCAAAACACATGGTTTCTGGTAGACTCGCACTGTCTCTCGACGTGCCGTCTGTGCGTAAGCGCCACTTAGCCAGACCAATCAGAGCGATGGCTTATTTTTTGCGCAGGATTTTAAAACGGGCCCTGGGAAACTGAGAGGCTGTTGACAAACCACCTGGGGGTTGTCGCAGAGACACATTGATGTTGGAGGCTCAGGGCAGGTGTTCGGCCTCTTAAGTCCCGATTTCTCGGTTGAGGTTTATGGACTTTGATGTGCAATTTTATTGCAACTCTAATCAAATATAAGTAGTGTATGATTATTATTATTAGCATACAATTATCCGGATTTATTGCGATATTACTATACGGTGACAAAATATTTTTATTTTGATAGTTGTCCACCACTATAATTGAAATAAAGATCTACAAAAAAAAAAATTTAATTTTATTTGCATTTCAATAACCTGCGCCTCATGCCTCTAAATGAAGCTTGATTGAAGACAATATTATCATGGCTCGTATCGCAAATCCTTAGAGATCTATACTACTAAAACAGATCTGTCTGTCTGTCTGTTCCGGGATATGGCATTTCGTTATACTTTGACATATGGGCTAATTAAAGGGGGTGGGGGGGGGGGGGGGAGCACTCACATATGAAGTGGATATGGGTGTTAAGGTTCGTGCTTCCAAGCCCAGGGATTCGTGTGACAGAAAAAAGAAAGGGGCCTTTGGGTGAGAATAGACAAAATAGCCAAAATAAGGGTTTTCCGAGTGACAATATGGACAATTTTTCCCAAAATGGGGCTCTGGGTGTGATTTTGCAAATTTTAAAAATAGGAGGTCTTTTTGGTGTTTTTTCCCAAACAGGGGTCGGTGACAGTGGTAAAAATTTCACAAAAATATGGGGGCTTTGGGTGAAATTAAAAAAAAAAAAAGTATGGGGGGTTGGTGTGACACCGATATGAAAAGGGGGGGGGGTCTAAACAAGCTTGCATACAGCGTTCGCTTTCCAATGGGAGTGAGGGGGGGGGTGGCTAATGGGTTCTAATATTTAGCATGAATGAAAGTAGGGGGAGAACAAGTTGGACGTTGGTTATTAGGTTAGAGTGACCCAAAAGGTCAAGTCAAAGGTCATCTAGAGGTTCAATTTACCGTAGAAACTACTGACCTGGGCACAGAACAGTCTGTGGTCCAAGGTCACACATAGGTCGAGAGGTCACACATGGTGGAGATGCATAGTTTGGTACCTTTTGTCGGTAAAGGTACCCTTAGAAATGGACCTGGACCACCCGGGAGGGGGAGGGGGAGACATTTCCCACTAGGCGACGGCTTGTACCAAGCGCAGCGGGCTGACCAAGCCATTAATCTTACTACACAAGCTAAGGGAAAGGTGAGTTAGAAGGAGTTAAGATTTAAAGGAAGTAGGTCCATACACAGGATCTTGGGGTACGGGACTTTGAAAAGTGTTAACCTTTGGGAAAAGAAATCCGTGCACATATTTTCCCGTTAAACGTCCGATTCTAAAACCGAGGGTACTTTGTGTTTGGAACTCATGATACCAACCCAAGTCAACTTTTTTTCTAAAAAAAATAAAAAAAATAAAAAAAATAAAAAAAATCAGGAAATTGGACCGTATTCGCTCCCCTTTTGTGGGATCGGGTGCGATACACCAATGGTTTCCGCTTTCTCGCGCCTGGCCTAGGGAAGGCGAATGGAAAAACTGATAAATAAAAAGAAAAAGAAGAAAAAATGTAAGAGAAATAAAGCTTATGAGGACGACGAGTCTCTGTACTCTAGGATAATTGTCTGCAAAAGTTTCAGGAGAAACATTATCTACTGTCCTCACCTTCTTTGCATTTGAAGAAGAGTCGTAATGCTTTTGATTAGGGAAGAGATGTCCGCGCCTGCACCATTTCAATGAAACAGTGGTAAGGCAGGGCCATACGCCGGATTTTTTTTGGGGGTGGGGGGGGGTGCAGGCTTATAAAAAGTAGAATATTTGGTAAAGTTGATCTAAAAAGGCTCATTTTTAAATTTGTGAAACATCTCATCACCAAAAAGTGGAGTTCTAGTCAGATTTCTATAAATTATGATCTTTTTTATTTAAAAAATCATGCAGAAAGTGGGACCCCCCCCCTGCGTAGGCCTGTGGTTGGGGTACAGGAGAGGGACAGGGCTTTCTCTTTGGTCAGATGCCTCCCGTCACAAACAGGTGGGACGTGGTTTATCTGATTAGAGTATAATAATTCATTTCATTTTAAAACGCAGCCATATTCGCTGCAAATGCCTGGGAATAATTTCGTTATTTTGGATTTTTGAGTTCAAGTTTTGGTTATTTTAAAATAGTTACAATTAAAAAAAGAAATCACCAAAATAAAAGCAAAAACGTATAGACCACAATGGTCACATAAAAGTGATAGGGAAGGAAATGGCATGGAATCAAAGAAAAAAGCGGTTATATGTGGATTGACCTTACTTTTTAGGAAAATACAAGTATGATAATTACTAGCTGACCCATTTGAACATTACATTTTTAATTACTGTTCACAAGGATGATTTTTACGGGGTCAGTTGGATGGACACGCTAGCTGTAACATGAAATTGAGATGAATGGGGAAAGATTCGTCAGACACCTGTATAAGCGCTGGGAAATAAATTCATGGTTTCTGGAAGAATGGACACCTCTGGGCTTTGGTAAAATAAATGGAGAAGCTTGTGCATGTGTAGGACACTGGCAGTAAGCATGAGTAGGCCCTATTTATTTTTCAGAATGATCTAGCCCATCACTAAATAAGGAAAAAGGACTAACAACCAACCAACAAGGGGGCGTAACCAGACCTTGAAAATGGGGGGGGGGGGGGGCTGAAGGAGTGCCAAGGCTTTTTTAGGGCAAATTGGGTCCTTCTCCATAGACACTGACAAAAAAAGTCGTTCTGGGGGGGGGGGGCTGACCGGGGGGGAGGGGGCCAGGGTCGTTTGGGGGGGCTTAGCGCCTCCCCTGCCCATTTCCCCCTCCCGCTTGGTACGCAACGGCACACCAACAAAAACCCAACAAAACGACAACGAGGAAGAAACCCCGGAACCCCAAAATAAAAGGACACATTTCACTTTGACTTACGACTTCTTCCTTCCCCGCCCTTTTATTTTATTGCTATTGTTATTTCCATACTTGGGCACTCTGATAAAGGAGTGCGGAGGTCGCGTTGTAAATGATACTATGTCGCGTGCCATGGATACCACCTGTTGTGTTCGTATCTGTGGTCCCCGGAATAGCATTCTCAAAATTAACCTGATGTGCCGCAATGTAATGCTAGTCACGTTACTTGTGGAATCGAACTGTGGGAGAACAGTTTCCATACAGATTTGTACAGTCTAGGCGGGCTACTCACTACCTATACTAGTGTTAATTCCAGGAGCCCTGTGTAATTCGCGTCCTGTTGACAAGTTGGTTGGCAGGGCCGTCCGGGGGCTTTGTGGGGGGTTGGGGGCGGTGTAAGCTGAAAAAGGTCATCTAGATTTTAGTTTAGCCCGAGCTCTAGCAGTCTAGCATTATCTTGTAACCAAGTGCGCTCTAAATAAACCCAGAGACAGAGCGAGGCTGGGGTTACAGTCGATCTACCCAAAGAGTCAAATATTCGAAATGTGCAGGAATAAATTAGTGAAGGATAGGTTGTAGAATATCTTTCAAATGAAAATTGACAGAAAAGACGTAAACGGCAGTGTTCCAAAGATATGAATCTCAATTTAAGGATGTGTGTCCGCAGGGACAGCTTATGACAGTACGGATGTAGTTCCGATTTTGTCCTATACATGTAGGTTGTTTCAGGCCCGTCGCATGGGGGGGTTGTGGGGGGTGGTGGAACACCCCTCCAGCGATCCGCAAGGAAAGAGAAGAAAGAAAAAGGGAAGAGTGAGAGAGAGAGCAGGAAAGAGAAAGAGAAAAGAAAGAGGAAAGAGGAAAGGAGAAAAAGAAAGAGAGAAAGGGGGAAAGTCAGAATGAACAAAGGAGAACGGACATCAGAACGCATGAGAATGAAATCCAGACTTACATAAAATCCAAATATCACAAATATTTGGCTTCCCCTCAAGCCAAGGAGTGTTGTATTCCAAGCCGAAACAACGGTAATCATTGTAATTGTTAATGTGCCAAAACAGAATTGTGATCAAAAAATGTGTAAAAATAAATTTTGAGGAGACAACACGAGGGGAGCCATGTGCCATTCCCCAAGTTTGGTATACCAGTATAAGGGGAATTTTCAGTCGGGAGCTGAAGTGCGTCAGGAGAAAAAATTCCTTTTTGGTAGGGATCGATTTTCCTAGCCCCCAGAACCCTAAAACTTATAGGTCTACTGGCTGTCATTTGAATTAATTACTATACTAAACTTCAAAAATCCTTCTTAATTTAAAATCCAAGAGCTTCCAGGGCTCCACCCCCTGGACCCCAGCAGGGACTGCTCATGCCCGAAATCCTTAAAGGACATTGGCGCTAGCTATAATGTTACCCCTGCGCTGGTACAAGCTTATACCCGTGATCATATGTATCAGTGATCAAAGTTAGAAACCAGTCTTTCTTTGAATGTGGTTACCATTTACCCATCAAAAAGTGGTAATCTTGAAGGTACTGAAATAGCTGAACTGAAATCCACGAGCCCGGGGGCTTCGCCCATGGACCCCCAGAAGGGCTCCGCTCCTGCACACACCCATTAAAGACATGGCGCTCGCTACAGGCAATCTCTTTGGCAGTACAAGGCTTATACATGTATACTACCCGTCTCAGTGAGCAAAGTTAGAAACCAGTCTTTACGTGTCTGTACTTTGAAATGGTTGCTATTCCCTCAAAACAGTGTCATTTTGAAGTTCTGAATAGTAAATCCAAGAGCTTCCGGGGGCTCATCCGCCCCTGGACCTCCGCAGGGGTCTGCCACTGCACCCCGCCAAGGGCCCTAAAGCGGGCCATGACCCCACCAGTCAGGGCTTTCGGTGTTTGCCCGGTTGTGTCAAAGGCACTTGCGGCGTGTGCATTAAACGATCAAAAACATATGGTCGTAAGAACATCTACTGAACGGCCCTTAAGTGGCCCGAACCGTGCGTGTTAGTTGGATTGTTGATTATCGCTCACGACGCTTCCAAGGACTCTTACGGCGATAAACATTCTGTTCGTTCACCCCCCCCCCCCCCTCCCGCACCAAAATGTCTAGCGAAGGCCTTGTGTTTTTGTCTTGTCAGTGCAGGGTATACCCCTGGGCCAGTATTCAAAGGTGTGGATATGATGCGTGAACAAGGAAAGGAAAACACGTAAAAAGGGCCCCCTTTTTCCTAACAGGCGGATGTACGCACGTACAGTGATTAGGGTGTCAAAAGCAGCCAAAATAGGAAAAAAAGGGTATGGTTTTGATCTAAAGGTCCCAGGAAATGAGATAATAAACTTACTCTACAAATCTTTACGGGGCATTCCTTCCAATAAACAGGGCCAGAAAAAAGAATAGCTACAAGTGACACGTCATTGGTGAAAACTATTGAGTTCAGTCAGTGTCTATGAATAGATTCACACCAGTCACTGGAATGTTTCTATTACTCTCTGAAAAATCAATAGTGGCAATAATATATCATCACCAACCAAATACGAATGCTTGTCCCCTCCTTCTGTAGACTGACAAACCACATCAATTCTATTTGCAATTTCCTGGCGACCTTTAACCCTGAAATTGTTGATGTGTCGTGCGTAGGGTATGCAATACTCAAATTAGGCAGATAATCAAAAAACATCAAAAAATATGGTAAACAAAAGCAAGGTAATAAAGGGTATATTAGCTTTATATTAAAACCGACACAATGAAGCATTGCTCTACTTTGATTAGGGTGACAAAAAAAGACCTGCTTAGTTAGCAAAAACAGACAAAAAAACAAAAACTTGTTTAGGGTATGTTTCTAGTCGGTAGGAAGGCTCTGGTTTAGGGTACATTTGACAGTCCATGTTCACGAACCATTCTACCTTTGAAACACAGTCCCTACCCCCCCCCCCCCCAGGCAGGGTACGCAAGGATACCGGCTGTTACAGGCATTGCAAAAATCTGCTTGATCATTTTCTTTTTATTTTAGTAAAATTACTGATAGTTCTCTAAGTTAATTCAAAGGTTACAACAACAAGACAATTTGTAAAAGTAAAAGGAAACAAGCAAGCAAGCACTAATGTAGTGTTTATTTTCACAATAGTAAAAAACCTCTTGCAGTAGTCCTTTCATGCAGGGCGGCACAAGGGTTTGGCAAAATTCGAAAAAAAACCAGGGGTGTTAAGAATAAATTGCTGTTTAAAATTTGTGTTATGTGTATTTCTTTTGAACTCCCTAAAATATTTTACCCTGGCGCCTTCCTTGCTCTCCGTTTTGTATGATCATTTTCCCTATTTCTCCAAATACCTACAACATTACGAATTCCAGAAACTTGATTATTAGAATGCATGTCTGGAAGAATTGAGCAAAACTCCAAAAAAGCGGACCAAAGAAAAAAAAATCCAATTTCTTTGAAAATTCTTGGGGGGAGAGGGTTTAGTGAGTTATCATTAAAAATGATGTTTGGAAAAAATCTGATTTGCCTTGTTGCCATGGCAAAAGTGGGAAAAAGAGGGGATACACCAAATGACAATGAACTTACATTTTTAAAATCTCAAAAATTGAGTTTTCTGGCAAACCATTACATAGGAAGTGTAAGTGTATAAAATTCAGCCAAAGTTAATAGAATGCGCCATTCTGGAAAAACCCCAAATTGATGTTTGAAAAATCCCCAACTTTTGACACTTTTCAAATGGTGTTTTATGTAAACATTTGAACCCTTGCTAAAAATCCAGGTAGTGAAATGTTTTTCATGTCCATTATGAACTAAACATTGAGTCTGTCAACACAATGCAATTTAAAATTATGGGTAATCACTTGGTTGTAAGTGTATTAGTTCATCGAAGTTGTACAATTTGGAAATTGTCTCAATTTAGTGTATATGTAATTACATTTCCTGTTTTTGTTACTCAAAACATAAAATATGCAGTGTAGAATGAAAAATAGGGGGGGGGCGGTTGATAAAAAAAGACACAGAGTGAGGGGGGAGAACAAGGGAAATAGGGTGGGGGGTGTGGGGGGGTGGGAAGGGAGAAAAGGGGATAAGGTGAATGTGTGAGGTCTGGTGGGGCGGGTGAAAGGGGGGGGGGGGGGTGGGGGGAGAGCGAAAAGGGTGTTAGGGTGGAAAAAGTGACAAAACAGGGGGGAAAAGGTGGTGAAAAAACCAGGGGGTGTGGGGGGGGGGGGGGGGGAAAAATCCGGGGGGAAGGGGGGGGGGGGAAGGGAAGAAAAAAAAAAAGGAAAGGGAAAAGGATAAAAGGGGAAAAAAATGGTGGAAAGGGGGAAGGGGGGGGGGGTGAGAAGGGGAAGGTGAAAAAAAAGGAAGGGGGGGGGTGTGGGGGGGGGGTTGTGGGGAATGGTTCTGGTGAAGCGGAAGGGGGGGGAAAAGTGAAGGGGGCCGGGAAAAAGGTGGGGGGAAAGGGGGGGGAAGGAGAAGTAGAAGGGGGGGGGGGGGAAGGGGAAAATAAAATGAGTTGTTTTTTGTTTTGTTTCTAATTAAAATTTTTTTTTTTTTTTTTTTTTTTTTTTTTTTTTTTAAAAAATATAAAAAAATATTACTTTTTTTTAAATGTAAAAAAACAAAAAAAAGGAATGAACATTTGCGCTTACTGCGCGGAATTCATATAGCAATAATTCCTTTATTCTTATATACTAATCATGAAACCGCCCCTGCCAAATGCAGGCTGATTTGTGTGAGTAATGAATAATAATTAATTACTTATAAGTCTGTAACTCATAAAGGTGTATTATGTGTCATAAATATTTAGTACAACAATTTTCAAATTAAATCTGAATTGTAAAATAGCGAATTTAATTTCAATCTTTTTTACAATTTTGTTATGTGAGATAAACAACTTTAGCAGAGCAAAGGTATTTGCTTACCATTACATAAAAAAAATCATTATTTCTAAGGATTACTATACTGAAAACAAGTAGGTTCCATTATATTAGATTATCAAAACTAAAATGAAATTTCAACCCACACACAACAACGAACATTTATTAATTGTTAGTTGTTATTGTGGAATCAGAAAGAGGTCAAAGTATATGCTCATAACCGGGCAACTTGTGGGGTGAGACGCCTGTAGTTAATAGTCAACCCGGTACAAACAAGATCACTCACAACCTGGCAATCAGCTTCTTCAATTACCACCGTGACGCGTGCATTAGAGAGGAGGATTTTAGAGGGGGGAGCCACCCGGCGCGCGCCCCTTATTTTTCAGAGCACAGGGCCGCCGGGCGTTGCATAGAGCGCCGGGTGCCCTGTAAATCTATAAAAATGCTTTTTACGCACAGGGGCCCTGTAGTTTCTAAGAATTACGTTACAGTGCGTCGGGCGGCCGTGTAATCTAGCTTTGTGGGCGCCCATCGGTCGCCGTATGTTCCTCCCGCTCTTCAGAATTTCAAACAATCCGAGCGGAGGAAAATTTGGCGCCCCCTCTATTGAGAAATCCTGGATCCGCCCATGTAGTGGCTACCTATGTGTAACTCGACCGACGGATACAGTCAAATGTGTTCTTTTCATAAATTGTGTGATGCAATTATTTCACACTGTTGTGTGGTATTCTTGACCAAGTAAGTACTTTTTAAGTTTACAGTACGATCCCAAGTCACATGATGGCCATAATAATTAAACATAGCCCAGTGCGGTGAATGCAGTGAGTGGTGAGTGGTAATCTTAATTGGCAATTTGGCTTGTCAGTACAGACTGCAGAAAACTGTAACTACGACGCTCTTTCTAACTAGAGGCAAACCGAATCTTTTCAGGAATATCCCAAGCTTTCATGACGATTTTTAGTTGTTTAATTTGGAGATCTGGTTCAAGTGAGAGTTGGTCCAGTTCTGGCTATTCCCGATCTCAACAAGTTAAAACTTGTAAAAAAAAAAAAAAAAAAAAAAAAAAAAAATAGTGAAAATTAATTAAAATAAGAATAGGTACAATGCGTCACTCTTGGCATGTAATTAAATCAATAAGTTTATAATGTTATAATTGCCAATTAAATACATGTAGCATTGAGAATTTCAATTCTAAACAGTCATATTGTCTCAGCCTTACTCTAGGTTTCAGCACATAACGTTGATGACCATAAAAGCACACTGATCAAAAGTAAACTGAGGAGGACTTCAAACAAACCATCTTTTCTTCAGCATGGTTTTTTTTCACTATGTTTCCTCTCAGTCTGCAGCTTGAAGCTAAGTAGGAAGTGGTGTGGGAAAATGGGCCCCTGATTGGCTCTCCCAACAGAGAATTTGACCCCCAACCAAGCTTATGGCTGGTCCACAGCACAATAGTAATTTACCCCGTAAGAATTTCAAGATTTTTTTTGACCCGCTTGAGAATTCCCATTACTTCCAGAACAAATTTTCAGTGAATACATAAGAGGGGAGCATGTCCCCCAGTTTGGGTTTGCCAGGGTGGATCATTCCGAAGATCATATTATTATTAATTTAAAACCTATATTTACTTTAGCACTTCGGGAAAAATTTATTCTAGTTCCCCACTCAAAAAGATCTGTAAACGCTACTGCATAGTTTACGGTGCCCCCCCCACCCGGGGGGGGGGGGACTTGTATTCCAAGGTGATGGATATGATGCTGCACATGGACTTAAAAATGCACACCCGAAACATGTACTTTCACCGATGAAAAAAACATCCCCTAAACAAGCATTTTTGTCTTTTTTTGACTATGTTAAGAGAGTATTTTGTCCGTTTTGTACCCTAAACATGGTAAGCAATGCATTGTGCGTTAATCTACCCCTTGCTTTGCTTTACTGCGGATTACAATATTTTTGATGATTTTGATCTCTGCTTAAAGCCCACTATCAGTTGATCCACCCGAAAGAGTCAAATATTGAAATTTGCAGAATAGAGTGAAGGAAAGTCTGGAGAATGTCATAAGTTATCTTTCCAAATCAAAAAATCTACAGAAAAGGAAGAAAACAGAAGTGATTCTCCATTCAAATAAGGTGTGTAGTAAGTGTCCGTACGGACAGCAATTGGCTAAAATGAGATTAATTTGCAGGGTATGTTAAGGGTACTGTTACAAACATGCAGAAATCTGATGTTTGATGATTTTTTTTTGGATTTTATGATTGATCAATCACTGATAGTGCCTATATTTGAGTCTTTACATACCCATAAACACGTAACGCAAATTCAGGGTAAGAAAAACTTACCCTTTTTCCATATTTTTGCTGTTTTGACACCCTATCAATGTACATCGCCTGTTGCAAAAAAGGGACATTTTTTACGACATTTTCTTGTTCACGCATCAATCCACCTTTGAATACAGTGCCCCCCTACGCCCCCGGGTGCCTCACATTTGATATCTCTATATAAATCCTTTTATTTGAAACACTCTAACCCCACAAGATGCCACACAACCTTTGGTTTGAGATTGACAATATTACCCTGAGGATTCATCAAATTGCAAGTAACTAATAGTTTTCGTAATGAAGAAGTATGCAGGGGGTACTTGGTTACAGAGTGTTGCAAAACAGCTGGTTATGATGAGGTTCAACAATAATCACATTATTTTATTTCATATTTCTCATAAATTCTTATTGTGTTTAAAACAAGACTTTCTATTCTAAATCCTTTAGAACTTGAGAACGAATTCTAGTTTTACTTTAAGCGCATTTTTTTAAATGTTTTGGATCAATGGCGAGCGATTCCGGCATTGACTAGACATTAGAATAGAAAGTTTTGTAGAATCTAGGATAAGTTAGTATTAGGAACATATTAGTAAAAGGTATGAAATATTTTATTATATTATCTTTCATCATGAGTATGATGAGTCACATAAAAATATTTTCCAAATGTATAAAAAACCTTATCCTAAACGTATTTGAAGGTTGTGCAATGCGAGGATTGAAAAATCAAGGTCCTTTCCTTAACTCCTATTTTAATTGAACCTCAGATGACACTTTGTTGAACTTGCAAGTACCTTTGACTCGCATCATATGAACCAATTTGCGAGCGGGCACCTTTTCCCATCCAAGTCTGAATTGGACGTTTACTTCCCGAATGAAGCCAACTTCAGCCTATTTATACCTTGACCTCATATGACTTTTGATCCCCGTATGTGACCATTGACCTCTCATTGAAGATTTCCAAGGTGCATCTATGAATCCAAGTTGTCTGTTAGCTATTGGAAATTTTACTTCTTGAATGAAGCCAATTTGATGTTTTACGCCTATTTTATAACTTTTCTCATAGGACCTGTGACCTTGTATGTGACCTTGATCTCATTGCCATATGAAGGTTCCCAAGGGGCATTCATAATCCAAGTTCTGTAGCTTTGGCTTTTACTATCGAATGAAGCTAATTTGATGTTTTCGGCCTATTTAATAACCTTGACATCACCTGACCTTTGACGTGTTATGTGACCTGACCTTCATTATGGAGGTTAGCAAATGGCATCTATGATTAAGTTCGTAGCTATTGGACTTTTACTTTTCGAATGATGCCAATTTTCATGTTTGCAACCCATTTATAAAGTGACCCTACTTCTGACTTTCACCTTGGTATGTGACCCTTGACTAAGGACATATGGAGGTTCCAAGGGGCACTAGGACCCAATTTCTGTAAAAATGGACATTTACTTCTTGAATGAGACACTATTTTTAAACTTTAACCTAAATTTCTAAACTTTAAGCTATGCATTGTTACATACCGCTTATATACATACCAAAATAGAATGGTGTACTTAGAAATATTATAAAGTTGCTGCTGACAAATCTTCAGAAAGACAAAATAACTTTAAATTACCCCACAACAACTGCAAGAAAAGAAGGGAAGCGAAAGCAAGACGAACGACCACGTACACCCACCGAACCGCGATACCGGCTACTCATATCCCCCTCTACTCCTAGCACCTCGTTCCATTGACTTTCCTCCAGTCCACTCCCCCTATTCCACTACTCTCTCCATATTTTACTTGCCTCGTGTTCAGTCTTCCTTTCAGTGGGGGATGACGTGGGTTTGCTTGATTGGCTGCAATACCTTATCAATATGAAAATGGTAAAATTTGGCACTGGCTTTTTTCATGAAAATAGCATTTTGTTGATATGTGTAACAAAAAGACCAAACATCCACAGTTAGTTGATCTATGTATGTTTTATCAAAGGTATGAAGATTCAAATCCATGCAAAGATTTATTTTGAAAAACCATACCTGGCATGCCTGTGTGAGTTTGTTGATTGAACAGTGTGGTAAATATTAAGGTCTGGAAAAATAGCCAAAAAGAGTGAATTTTTCAAGGTTATAGAATTGGAGATAAATAGAAGTGCTGAAGGAACTGTAACACCTGGTCATATATAAGTCAACAATCTACTTTATAGTAAAATCACCATTGCTATGAATTTGCTTGTGGGGATATGTGTAAGTAGTACGACACCTACTATTTTTCCTTTAAAATAGCGTAAAATAGTACATTTTCCCCCTTCTTAACATTTTGAATTGCGTTGCCATGGCAACAAGGACACCAGGGAGTGTTAATAATTGTAAGACAAGCATTCTGACCCAAGACCTATATTCTGCCAAAGTTTCAATAAAATTGGACGAACTTCATTTTTTGACTTTGTCCGCACCTTGCTAAATATGGACCTACTCTTAATGGCCCTAATTTGATAATTTGGTGTACTTACATAAATAAGCGCAATTAAAGAGGGTGATTTTGAGACATGCTAGAAAAAAATTATGAGAGTTGTAGTGATTCAAACATCTTTGAGCTTCGCAATTCAAAGACTCTCTCTCCTCTTTCTTTCTCTCTCGTCTCTCTCTCTCTAAAAAATATGCTTTTCAAGGTTTTTCGACAATACATGAAGTTCTCCAAAGGAACTGAAAAAAAAAAAAACGCTCGATAAACTTAAGTTTATCATTTCATAAGCAAAGTTTATAGAGAGAGAAAAACAAGTTCAGCATTTGCTAAACTAGGTTTGTCGAATTACTGGTCATTTACCTTGGCATACACATCGCAGCCTGTTCCCAACACGCAAAACCCAGACTTCGAGGCTAATTTGTTCTAGAAAATATTATTTAAGGAATAGTTGACATGGTTTCAGGGTTTTTCTGGATTTAAAAACCCACTGTCAGTCATTTTTTTCATCATTGTATTGGGAATGGTTGAAGTAAAGTTACCAGCACGAGGTTAAAGGCACTATCAGCGATTTGCTAAATCAGAAAACCGAACAAAATATCAAAAATTTGTTTTTTGCATGTCTGTAAAACGTAAAGGTATCCTAACTTGCCCCGCAAGTGATAAGACCAGAAGCAACCCAATAGGGACAAAATCGGATATTTTAGTCATTATCCGTCCGTACGGACACTTACTACAACATGTATCTGGAGATTCATATCTTTGAACACTGAAGTTTTCTTCCTTTTCTGTCAATTCTACGGTTTTAAAAAGCAACTTATGTGAATTCTACAGACCTATCCTTCACTTTTAAACTATTCCTTCAAATTGCAAATCACTGATAGTGTCCTTAAGCTGAGAAAAAATAGAGTCTTAAAATACAAAATACGGGCCATTTTCATTCTAAAAATGCCGGGATCCCGACATTTATTGACTATTAAGACGTTATAAAATAGTAAAAAATGACAGTTATAAGAGATAACTTTAATGTCTGTTTTGATAACAGTATATTAATTTGTTGATATAACAAAACACTGACAAATATTGAGACACAATGTGCAGATTTAATTTTGGAAAAATAAATGACCAAATGACCAATAGTGGCCGCTGAAGTACAGCAAAATATAACTATAACGATTAGCTAAATGGATGCATCGCAAATCTGTTTCATATAGCGTTTGAGCCAGGCTACTCCTGTAAGTGGTACGCTACACCTCTGCGCAACAAGTCTGTTACCTTCCGAGCGTAAGTTGGAACCCATTTACACCTGGGTGGAATGAGGCAAGTGAGATAAAGTGCCTTTCCGAAGTGCTCAACACGTTGGCTGCAGCGAGACTCGAACCCACAACCCTCAGATCATGAGACAATGGTTTATGGTTGTACATTATAATGAATTAGAAACAGTCCTTTGTAGCATCAAATTTGAATCGATGCCTAAATTGTTGGTTCTTCATCACGTTTGAATAGATGCGTAAATCGTTGGTTCTTCTGTTGAAATAACTGAATTCGATTTCTTCTCTGGAGAATTGTCAAGTTGTAAATCAGCGTAAAGTAAACCCTCAACATTTAACGCTTGCGTGGGTGAGTCAATTCGCTCGCTCGCTGCCGCTGTATGATCGCCGTCAACATCCGCGCTTTCCTCATTTACAGTTTCGTAGATTACATTTTTATCTGTGACACCATTTGGCAGTCCATTTGCTCTCGTTGAAAGCGTATTGTCAGATATTGCGCTTTTGTCACTTGCATCTTCGGCTGCAATTTCGAGATAAGGAACTGGGGAAGAAATGGTTGACTTCGGAGGTTTCTCGGATGATGTGACGTTTGAAAGAGTCTCATTAACATTTGCATACAGTGTTTGCTCCTGATCAGTTCTTGGAGTGGCTGGTTTTGTATGCGAAGATTGATCCAAATCGAGACCTTCATGATTGTTGTTAGGAACATTACCATTTTCAGCAGGATGTCGTTCTGATTTGCGCTTGTCGACGACTGCATACAGAACACCGTCAGATGGTGCTGTCGCATGTTTGACTGTAGCTGTCTCCTGAGCTGCATTATAATGAGCTTGCTCCGCATTCGAGGATGTTGTTCCGCCTTCACTTATTCCTAAACTAATTTCTCCTCGTTTCTTCTTAGGGCAACCTCGAGTTCTGACAAGAAATATAACAACGACACTCGCAATTATGACTATGATAAGAAAAACAAAAATAACTGCCAGAGACGAACTATCTAATCCCGACGCACTTGAAGGCTTTGGTGCTGAAGAGGTCGTTGTTAATTTCGTGTTCATTGTGAGAGACCTAGAAGTCATTACAATGTCAGGTATTGTTGTAACAGCCTGAGTTTGAAGTTGAGTAGTGGAAGGTTGAGTTGGTGAAGAAGGAGTAGGGGAAGATTGTTGAGTAGTGGATGAATGTTGAGTTGTTATCTCCGGGACAAAGGGCATCACTATGTACGGACCAAGACCGCAGGATTGCGTACTTCCCGCTTCAGATGTTGCAAAACATTGAAATCGAACTCCACTATGACTTTCTTGCAGCGTCAACGAGATCTGAGTAGTTATGTTGTTTTGATCCATTGTTTCTTCTGCTGTTGGGAGAAACGGACCTCCTGATGCTCCCCAAAGAAGACTAGCCGCTGGAATGCCAATCTCAGATGTGCAATCAAGACGAATTATGTCACCAGCTACGTATGTGTCGTCATCAGAAGCCCCTGCGCCTAGGAAACAGGACGGAGTTGGAACATACTGAACCTGTACATCAATTGAGTCGGTAGCGATTACTCCTTGATCTGCACCGATCAAGTTACAGGTAAATAGTCCTGCATCAGTTGGAAGCAAATTATCAATTTCAATGATCTTCCAAACAGCTTCAGATACAACATGACTACCAGAAATCTGACATTTGACGGCGCCGCTTCAGTGATGGCATCGTCCCATACAAGAGTCGTGGTTGTGCCAGATCTCGTTCTGGATATGCCAACCGTGTGAGATGCACGAAGGTCAGTCACGCTGCAGACAAGAGTAGCCTTTTCATCATTTTCATATGGTCCAGAGTTTCCTGATTGGAAGATGTCGACGGTCTGTGCGGATGTCAGAAACAGCTTACAGTTCAGTAGGATTACAATGCACCACAGTAGAGTATTAGTTGTAATTTCCATTCCTGGCGATGGTGGGTTTCTATTCGCAATATGTTACGTAATCAGGTTGCGATCCGTTGTGGATTGAAATTATTCGTCGTACCTGCAAAAAATAATATTAATAATTATGAACAATTTTCGAAACAAGCTAAATATTGGACTTGAGTTTAGAAGACTGATGAATTGTTACAATAGTGGAAAGGATTGACATTCCTTACTCCATTGCTGTAACTACATGTACATGTACAGGTATAGCATACAGAATGTGTTAGAAATTTGCAAAGGTAATAGTAAAGTGAACGTTCGAGGTGAGCATTTGGTATCTTTGGGTCTTTAGAGAACTTCCTAGAATCATTCACAAGATTAAAGGTGCATTTCGTGATCCTAGCACCTTCATTTTTGTTTATGGTTCATTAGATATTCTCAAGAAAAGGTTATTTCCAATATTTCAGTTGATTCTGACGTTGCGTTTTGATGTTATGAGCAAGTGTTTGTATCACGCTGCCCCATAGGCTACTGTGCTGTAATTTCTGTCCGTTTACGGACAGAAAATACAAAGTTACGAATTTTCTTCCAGAGTATAGACCGAACTTGCACGTAAGATTAGGCACACATACTATACTCGGGTCGCCCGTTCAGATGATATAACAATCTCAGCTCTTTTGAGGTAAGTCGGGGGAACGAGGCTGTGGATCACGAAATGCCCCTTTAAAGATAGTCTAGATTTAAAAAAATAGTTCAGCTTTTTTTATAGGGATGATTTAGTTTCTGATGTCGTTGGTTAAAAGAAACAAGATATACATGTCAAAAGTAATAGTAAATTAACGCCATTCCGTCCAAAGATATTGTCCAGTCATTCTTGGAATGATTTGACCATAACTCACTGATTATTTGTTTTGTTTTCGTTCTTAGTTTAGGGGTGGGTCTTTAAATTAAAAGACCCCAAACTGCCCATTAATACCGTAAGTGCTCATTAAGACTGAAAGTGTCCATTCTCAAGTTGAATATGATTTAGACTGAAAGTGTTCATTAAAGTAATATTTTGATGTCGTACATTATGAACACTCTTTGTATAAGAGTCATCTTACAATTTATACCATATTAATTAAATGGATTAGCAGCGATAATGCGAGAAAATCGAAACAAATGTGGAAATGCATTTTTAACTTATAGATCATGGATAAATGTGTACAATTTCATATAACTGCTTTAATGTAGAAAAAACACCAAATAGTGAAAAAAAAAATAGTTGGAATAGCTCCAATCATACCAAATGAAAATCTCAAATCCGACTGCATTCTAAGAAGAAGTGTTAACACTTAAAGTGACACGAGGAGATTTTTTTTAGGATACGAATTTCTCTCAAATTTCACTGGATCGGTTGTAGACCACCTACCGAGAACGTTTCGAAGGTTTATTGGACAAACAGGTGCAAAAGAAAACCGCAAACCTTGTTTGGAACTTGCCTGCTATCGTAATCGTTCCTCAAAGAAAACCATGCTTTGACTTTCTGTCGTGCCCCGACGAAAGTCCTAAATCATCATCGTATTACATAAAGACGGTGCATTCGGCTTATTCACTCAGGTGTGATCTAATACATTGGTAAGCATTCCAAATGTAAAAAGGCCGGGGTTCGAGAACAATTGGGGGGGGCGCTTCTTCCTGGAAAAATCTAATCATGTCTCTTTTACTTTTAGGACCAAGAAAAGTTTCCAGGGGGAGTTGCCTCCTGTTAGTGCCCGGGGGGCACTAGGAGTGGGGAAACCACTTTTTCCCGATGGGAATTTTTGCAAGACAGAACTTATCCACATGGGAAGTGGTCATAAGGAAAACCCCAAATCACAATTTAAAAAGTGAAATTTGTTTTTGGGCTGCAAATTAGGGGCAAAAATTGTTTTCAAAACACTGCGAAAATCGGCAAGGAAGACAGAAAATTCAAACGAGCCTTGCGCTTGTACATCAAACTTATTAAAAAAAAAAAACCCAAATTACTTATATTTAACACAAACCTGCAGTTTTCAGGGAATTCATGTATTTTTACAGGTGTGCAAAATACGTCATTTCCCACTGATTTGGTACAGCACACGGTTTTAGCAACGTACACAATGATTTTTTTTTTTCACTGAGGACTTAATTATACCTATTCTAGGTATATTAGTCTCAGGTTTTCAGCAAATAAAGCGTTAATTATTTTTAGGGTAGTCATAGTTGTTTACGTACATGTATGTTGTGAAATATATCAGCAAAAACAAAAAAACTATGTTCTTTGATTTTTAAAATATTCTCAGACGACTTCCTTTAGGGTCCGGGAACCGATATTTTCATTTTTTGGTAAAGAAAGCGCATTTTAAAGTCAAACAATTACAAAAAAGCGGAGCCGCAAACAAAATCCACACGGAAAGCGACCAGCGCGAAAACAAATTTTGAGGGTCCATAGGAACTCCCCCCGGTCACTTAAGTGTTAATTATTTGGCAACAATTATTTTACACTTCAACGTGGTAAAAACACCGCTTGACCTCTACGACTAGGTTAAAGATCGCGCAGGGGTCGATACCACATGAATTGACATGGTCTTAGTTAATGATGCAAGGCACCAAAAGTTGGTCAAAAGACATGAAAACTGAGTGCTAAAGTGAAAGGAAAAAAATCTGAATTGCTACGATTTACACTCAAACTCGTTACATTGCAAAAATATTACCACGTGCATTGGCTCAACTTATTACACTCTGTGATTGATTATTAACAATGCAACTGTACAGTGTAATAATCATCAATGGTGTTAATAATTAGCAAAAGAAATATTGAGATAAAGTGTCGAGTGTTAATCGAAACAATTCATATTCGTCTTTTCACTCTGATAGCTCCAGGCTTCATGTATTTGAACCAAAACTTGTCCCCAGCACATGACTAAGAATAGTGGTAAATTCAATGGTATTGACTCCTAGGTGACCTTTTTAAAAAACTATAGTAATAGAGGTCAAGTGGTCATTTTGTTTTAACCGTAAATGTTAAATAAGTGTAGCATAATCATAAACAATTCTGTTTAGAGTGTCGACCCGGGGTGAAGCATATGGGAGACGAGCATAATCTTGTATTCCAAGGTGGATATTATGTACAAAACAGCGAATAGGGGTAAGTGGGTAATGCCGAACACCATTCGATTGAGCCAATTGGTCCATATGGTAAAACAAGGTTTGGTAAGATAACCAAATCAATAAAAACGTGTAAGCAAAACTCTCTAAAACCTATAAAAACCACTTGTTTTCTTACTAAAACATGTTAGAAAAGAAGTTATGATCAAAACCAAACAAATGGCGTCGTGCGGGAATACCCGACAAACCTCCACGGCTTATGACGAACGTGTTTTTTTCAATGCAACCACCTTTGGGGGAAAAAATAGCAATTTTTGTTTCTTTCAAATAAAGTTATGATAATAATGATATTGAAAAGCTCGATGAGAGGTTCAAATTATGTGATGAGTGGACACACCTATATGGTGGCCATGAAAACGGGTCGTTAGGGATTACCCCAAAACAGGTGATGAGTGGTAAACTCGTTCCTTTCATAAACCATCAGGGGACGTGCCCCCTGATGTACATGATTTTTAATTGTGAAGGAACCCTAGTACTATTAAAGCTAGTAAACCCATTGCTCTCTCTCTTGTAGATGTGATATGCATCCAGAAATATAATGTTCTGAATATTCATTTTCCACTAAAAAAGTGTTTTGTTTTTTGTAATTTCTCGCGAAGATGTACGAATTTCAATTTTGGTCCATTTGTACAGGCAGCTAACACCAGAGGGTGGGTAACACGGGTCCCCCCTTTCGCAATATAGCGAAATGGCTGCGTTCGGGATTACCGCGCGTTCGTGATTACCGACTCTCCCCTATGTGTCACACGACCAGCTTTTTGGACAGTACAACCATCATTCGATCATTTATCATGTTCGTGTATCATACAAACGTGTAATTAGAGTCTCAGTTTTTTTCGACATCAGGCGATAACATACACGCGCGTTAAAACACTGAAATTGCAAATTAAGGTAGTGTTTCGTCACTTTGTAAATTAATTACGTCTTTAGGGTGTGGTATTGGCGATTAAATACACTTGACTTTCTTTTAACCTAAAAAGTTGAGGGTTAGGGTGAATTCCGATGTTCTTCTTCTGATTCAAGTTTCCACGGGTGAACTGAATTCTAAGAATCCCTTCTGCACGCTTCACGTATCAATCAGGAACGATTTTTCCCGCGCATGTCGAGTTTCAACCGCTGTGTATCGAGTTTTTCCTCTATATGTCGAGTGTGCAGCGTTATATGTCGAGTACAAGCGCTAATCTGTCCAGTTTTGCCCGCTATACATCGAGTTGTGCCTTTCTATATGGTGAGTTGACTATAAAATCGATGTCCAGTTTATACGGCTCACACGTATCAATCAATGAAGTCTTTCCCCCCGCATCGTCGATTTTCATCATCACGCGCTGTGTATCGAGTTTTCCTCGCCATATGTATATTGGTGCATCGTTTTATATGTCGAGTTTACAGCGCTATATATCCAGTTTGCCCTCTTACATCAGTTTTTGCTCTCTATATGGTGAGTTTTGACATAAATCATGTCCAGTTTCAAAACTCGACACATGATTTTTTCTAACATGAGGAAAACTCGAATGTATTTTTTTTGGTGTATGTATAAAAAAAATCATGTCGAGTTTGCTCATGTTGAGAAAAACATCATGTCGAGTTTGCTCATGTTGAGAAAAAAATCATGTCGAGTTTGCTCATGTTGAGAAAAAAATCATGTCGAGTTTGCTCATGTTGAAAAAAATCATGTCCAGTTTTTTAAAACTCGGCATGATTTAATCTGGACATGATTTATTCTGGACATGATTTATGAAACTCGGCACATAGAGTTCAAACTGGATAGGCAGCGCTGTAAACTCGACATATAGCGGGGTAAACTCGATATACAGCGCATGAAACTCGCCATGATTTGATACGTGGAGCGTGCCATAAACCCTAGTATCAGCACCTCTCTCAATGTCGTCACTATGTAATCCTTACATAGCCTTCATAAAATTACTCATTTAGGGTGTAGTACAAGAGTATCAAAATACGTATTTGCTTAGGGGGCATTTTTAAATAGATGCCTAAGTTACGCGTTTTAATAGGGTGTTCTCAACTTTGGGTTTGGGTAGGGACGTGCCTCCGCGACTCTGGAAGTAGGACCCATAGCTATACCATTTTTTGCCAAAAAAGGGACCCATAGCTATACCAGATGTGCAAATTTTGGGCCAAATTTAACCCAAATTTGCCATTTTCGCCGCAAAATTTGACATTTTAAGCAAATTTGGACAAATTTGGACAATTTTGGCTTAAAATTGAGGAAATTTGACTAATTTCCAAAAATTTTGGTTTCCGATTGAGAAAATGTGACTAATTTTCCAACAAATTTCAGAAAATTTTGAAAAAACGACCCATTGCTATGACCAAAATTGGCATGAAAAAAAGGGTCATTGATATACCAGAAGGCTGAAAATGGGACCGATGTCTGTGGCACGTCCCTGTATGGTCATTTGTGTTGAGAACCTCCCCCCCCCCCCCCCCGGGTGTTCCAATCAAACCAAAATACTTGTTTAGACTTTAGCCTATTTTAACCAAATGAAATACGCGCTTTACATAGAGGTTACATGTATGAGCATGATATCAATCTCAAAATGCAAGAGCACCTTTGTTTTTTTTTACTTGCTATAGGCCTATACCAATAAATTGCAGAAAATAAGAGATGATTTGAGGGGTTAAGACCAAGAAATTGTCTCAGAAGACCGTGCGCATTTTGTTTAATATTGGCGCATTATTTTTTTAGGCTTTTGCTCACTTTAAATATTTTTTGGTAAATTTTCAGAAAAAAAGAAGCGGCCGAAATAATTGGAAAAAGTGGGCCGAAAATGTAATAAAAAACATCTTTAAAATTTCCCGTATTTCGCATTAGTATTTTTCTATAAAAAAACGCATTTCGCATTTGTATTTTTCACATTTCTTCTGAGACAAACTTTTTTTGGCCTAATCAAAGTAACGTGGAATTACATCATACGTGATTGTTCGCTGTGTTTTGAAATGTGATTATACACTGTGTTAACTACATTTGGCTTGTTATATTGGACGAAACGAAACAGGCTCAGTGCACCCATTGGATTATACGCTTTATTCCGTTATCACACATTTCATACTCTGACGGAATAAAGCGTGTAGTCCAATGGGTACACTGAGCCTGTTTCGTTCGTTTCGTCCAATATAATAAGCCCTACAATTTGCGATGTTGTACTTTATTAAAAAACAAAGAGATATATCAAAAAACAATACATGTACATAAAAATGACAATTCATCGTGCATGATTTACACATGAAAGGGTCCAAGTTACAACTGCTTGTTGATACAACACGTAAACATGCATCCCATACCTGTAGTCATACGAGGAGATTCTCATCTCTGATCATACCACCTGAAAAAGTTTGTTAACCCTAACACTTATTCTAACACTATACTACGAATAATATCTACAATTTTTTACCTGTCATAAGGATCCATCGACATCCGATAATTTCCAGTTTGAGAAATACTACCAGAAAACCTATAATGTAGAGTGATTTTGCAACATTTTTTGTCGGTTTATCTTCACACTTGACACAGATCGTGAAACCTTGCTTTTACTTCCGTGTTTGATGATAAGCAAGCCTACGCCTCAATTCCTTCAAGTAGGCTTACAAAGTCTTGTTCATTGTTGCCATTTCTTCAGGCATAACGTCTCCAGGATATGCGTTCTCAAAGTTATTGATTATTGTAATGAAGGACGTGGCCATAAACAAGAGAAGCTTGGAGAAAAAATACCAGTCACGGAGATATTTTCCAAACCCATATCTACCATGGTGAAACTAGAAAGAAAATATAAAAAAATGATAAAATATGTAGATAAATAACGAATAGCAAACAAACGTACAGAATCCAATGCTTATCAATAGGCTTATGAATATCAAATGCCCTTTTCAAGAGAAGTCTTTGTATTTTTATTATTCTCAGCATTGAGAAAATAAACAAAATGATTATGAATGCTTTCGATAAATAAATAAAATAAATTAAATAATTAAATAAATAAATAAAATAATAATAATAATAATAATAATAATAATAATGTCATTTTTATCCCCATTGTATTTCTTCATTTCGAACAGGATTTTTTTTCGATGGTTTAAGAAAAATTTCAATGATGTCTTTGTGTGCAGTATGATATTGTTTGAAATGTAATTAAAACTTACAAAGTAAAAAATTAGATTAAAATGAGATACGATATTGACCAAAACAAAATTTCTGATTTTCATGAAGTATTTTCACAATTTACTGCCACTTGTGGCATAAAAAATATTAGGCTATAATCCCTCACGGTGGGTATTTTCTTTCACTTCAATTGGGTGTATTTTGGGCGAGAAAGGAGGCGATCCGTAAACAGACCGCTTACGCCTTTTCTACTGTCCAGAACTTAGGGTCGTTCCTTTTGTTATGCGTAAATAGATTTGGTGGACACCGGAAAAGTACGACCTTGTTCTTGATTTCTGATTATTCATTTGAGCTACCTTTGTATTACAGTTTGTCAATAGTGGGAATATCAAGTTGTCGGCTCGGTATGGATGTGACTCATCAGGACTTTTTGTTCTAATTTTTTGTTGTTACTTAGGGCTTTTAGAGTACCTATTGCGTTTCATTTGAGCATACTTTCCCATCTGTCCCAATATGATGGGGGGGGGATTCTTTTCTTTGGTTTGGGTAGGAATATATGGTCGGGATGGACTCTGAATGTTGACACCATGAAAACATACCAAATGTGACGAAATCGACAAGATTTTACGGGGTGTTTCCATAAGGTTACACCCTTCTTTCTTCTGAACACCCATATAATCGGGAAACCTTAACGGGAATAACCCACACGTTTATGTGTTTCTCCGTTAAGGTTTCCGAATTCATAAGGTGTCAGAAGACTAAGGTGTCCTTATTGAACACCCGATTTTACGCTTAAAAGTTTCAAAGAAGTGTAAGAAAGTCATCCAATTGGATAAAATGCGATAGGGCAATACAACTGTCTACACTCCATTTTATAAATTGATATACTATATAACAATTTTTGTAAACCAGTAGTTTAGATATCATATTATTTAAGGACACCTATGCCTGGCAAATTTAAGTGGAAACTAAAAAAAAATACAAAAATAATTAAATTAAAGGTCTGGTAAAGTGAACCTGAACGGAGTTTAAAAATACCACAGGAGCTCCGAAGTTTAACATTGTTCACTATAGAATAATTGCATGAAAGCATAAAAAATCTTCATTGTTGAAATGGCTATTTATTTGTTTTTGTATTTTTATCTAAAGGTAATCCTGTCATCCAAATAGTAGTAGTAGTAGTAGTAAATAAATGTAGGTAGTATCGTAATATTAGTAAGTAAGAGTAGTAGTAGTATAATAGTAGTAGTAATAGTAGAAGGGGGACCGACTATTTAAACCTATGGGACATTAAAAACTAATAATATATTGGGGGATGAAAAAAATGTTGAATATGAATGTCCAAAAGTTTCAACTTTGCCAAGCATTTCAAATCTTGGATTTCTAATGTAGGCCTATCAAATAAAATTCTGAATTGGCTTGAAACCGTACCAAAATTGTCCCTATTGTCTTTCAGATTTTCGAAGGAGCAAGCTTTAAATCCAATCGGACACGCCCTCGGGTTGGCATATTATATCACCGATATTTTATTCTGCGGTTGTGTAGACCAAAGAATTGGGATAGTCAAAAGGACTTTTCGCAAAAACTGTGGTACCTTTTTGTCCATGGAAGATTAAGCGAAGTAGAACGGTGGATCCACGATTTGTTTTTTTTTCGCGCGTCATGTTTTAACGCTTTATTATTGTTTTTTGCCTAATAATTTAGGGATTGCCCCTAAATATCAGTCGCGCATATTTTGGTAGAATAAAAAATCAAAATCGGTAAACGGCGTTTTAATACTCATTCGCATAAAAAAGGCATTCTGGGGGCGCTTCATAATATTTGTTTGCCATTAAATTCGTCACTGTAGTAATTTTTTCTGAATTTTAATTTCAGCAATTGTATTGATGGCCTATATTTATGGATTTTATGGAAAAAAAATTCCTTAGGAAAAGTGGTTTTTTCTTTTTTTTTTTTTTCATTTTTTGGTTGGGAGAATTTAAAAAATGCGCATTGTAAAAATCGTTTTGGGGTCGCCATTTTGAATCCTTACGACTGATTTCATTTCTTTCCGGTTATGGTATCGTGTGGATGTACCCTATCAATGACCTTAGTTTTGGTAAAAAAAAATCAAATGGTTCTCAGAGTGGGGGGGGGGCACTTGGATCCCACCTTATGCACCACGGAAGTGGCAGAGACCCTATGAACTTTAATTAAGAAGTATTTTGGTGACTCCACAACCTCATCCCATCCGACTTAACCTAAAAATTAGATTTTGAGCAGTTGGCCTAACACAGGTTTAACAATCGCGCTCTATTTGAAACATTATTACCGCCCCTTACAATAGGCTTCATTTATGCAGTATACGCAATCCCACTTATGAAAAGCAACGCCAACAGGCAAAATTTACGATGGAAAAAAATGTTCTGCATCTTGACTACTCCGCCCAGCCTGGCTCCAGCCTGTGTTAAATGAAACGGAAAAGGCTTGCAGATTACTTATATAAAAGGCACTTGCGAATTAGACAAAATCAGAACTTGGTCTTTAATGAAATGTTTTATGATAGGTTCGTTAGATCAACCATTGACCTACTTAGGAAATCTTGTATTGTGCCAATGTGGAAGTTAAAACCTGTGGTTACACGGTTCTACTTCAAAGTCGTTTTGTTCGTAAATTTGCATGAAAAAGCACTTTTGTCGTATTTTTTTTTTCAATTATACCTATATAATATTTTCAAATTCTTAGATGTGTGTTCCTTTAGGATTGCACGACTCTTACTTATTGCAATCATTTGAGTGGTTCGTCCTAAATTTTAAACATTTCACATGGTAAACTCCTATGGCTTGCTGCACTGGCAGTCATAATGTGGCAAAGTATTAATTGAAATGGCCAAAATATGGCGCTGCGTATATTTTAACATCTGTAACACTTGTGCTAAGTAAATGTATGTTTGTCTATCTTATGTACAGATTCGATCTACTTTGGAATTCTTTGGAAGATTTGTCATTTGTATTTTTTGTCCCTAACTGGAACAAATTACACACGTGTGCATATTGGGACTCCGTGATATGAACATTTTGCTTATAACTCAAAACGTTTTACCACCGCCAGAATCAACAGATATTTTTTAAAAACCACCTTTTCTCGAGAATATGTATCACCATAAACTAAAACGAAGCCAAAGAAAAAAGGTTGTCGCCACTTCATGCTTCGCGTAGTATAAAATTACTTTTAGCACACTTAAAAAATAGGGTTTCCAAGAGATTTTCCAACATTGTTTTTTGTTTTTAAACTGTTCAGAAAAAACCAGTAACGTTTGTCTAAAGATGCAATAAAATCACAAAGACTCACAGTGTGGTGTTTTGTCTTTTTCTTAATTTCAAATAATACTCTTTAAAATGGTCACTCAAAACTACATGACATTGGTCATATACAGGAAAGATAAAGGCATACATTTGTTTTCAGGGTGCTAAAAAGGTAAATCACAAAACTAAAGTATTTTACAGTGCGTATACGTATTTTGTTAAGGGCATGGAATTTACTCGACACTTGTATTGTACGACAACAATATTTTTCCGGCTCGCTGATTGACACACAATTTTGTCATCGTCCCCTCCAAAACCGCTGATGGGGGGGGGGGGGGGGGTCTCCGCGGGCCACTCATCACCGCCACCAACTTAGGTCTGTATTGACCAATTGTTAGAAATGTCTGCATTTCATACATACGCCACCCCGACGGACCGTAATGTACCGGGGAAACGGTTGGCGCCTTTCACCAATGAGGTCCCAGGTTCGATCCCCGGCAGGGTCTCGTTCTTGATGGCTTTATGTGAATTGGTTTCTCGATCCATACTCGCTCCCGCAGGTTGTCTCGGGTATTATGGTTTTCTCTGATTAGCCTTACGTTCTAAAAGGGTGAACCGACGTTACATCCAACCGTCGGAGGCAAGGGGGAGGGGAAGGAAGGAGAAGGAAAGGAAGGAAGGTCACCTTGTTGCTGGAAATCTTAATAAAAAGGTCAAAAATTTAGAAAATTTTGACAGTGAAAGTCCACTTTTGGTGATTAATGTTCAAAAAAGTCAAAAAACAACCACGTTAGGGGGTTAGGTCACTTTTAGCAAAAAAAAGGTCCACTTTGTTTTTAAAGTCCACTTTTTCAGTCCGCACCACCCCAAAATAAAATCCTGCGTACGCCCTGGTAAAGGGGCCTAAAGTGGTTAGTGTTTCTTCTTTCGTCTTCTTCGGGATATTAACTTATTCAGGAACATTTACAATAAAAGTACCACTCCAGTTCTTGATATTAGCATTGTCTATAAGCATAACGACAATTTATATGACACACACGTCCTCATTTTTTTGGCGCTGTTGATCTTTTGACAGAGGTTAGGTTTCCTTAAAGTGGTATGGCAATATCTGTAAAAAACTTATGACAACAATCATTGAAATAAGGTTTTATTAATTATATTGGGATCCCCGACCCTATTAGAATTGCCCTGCTTTTAATTTAAAAGTCGATGTTTGCGGTCAAAGGTTTAAGCATATTGTTCTTGTCTTAGGCCCGTATGCACAAAATAGTTAAACCGGTGTCATTCTGAAATACAGATACAGTGTCCCGTGTGACTTGAGTGGTCCTACCACCCATATCCTCTTGTTTTCTCTAATTGAGGCTGTATGAATCAATTTTTTCAGCACGGTACCTAGACTGTCCCAACATCTCGTCTCTTTCCACAATTCCGGCACAGTAAGTTTTCAAAGACATAAAATCCCAACTTATTTCTTTGGAATTGCACTTTTACAACAGTCGCCCTCCCTAACACGGTGCATCCAATATAACAAACAAATCAAACTATATCCTACAAAAACTCAGAGATCACTGCATGGGCCTCCCTGGACCCATGGACATCGGTCCTTTGATTACTGGGCGCTGACAACCTTTTTGACTCCAATGGATGGCCACCCAACGCCCTCATACGCAGTATTTTGAAATTTGTATTTGCATCTTTGAATTTGCTTAGCTAGTTAAGAAGAAAATTTGAATGTCTGCCAATTTTGGATAAGACTAGATTTGACTCATCGCCTAACTTTTTTGTGCATACGGACCTGGATGTTTGGCTCGGTCCATCTCCTTCAGAATTTAAAATGCGACGCAAAAAAAAAATGTGTCATCCGGCACGCGAAAGCAATACCAAGCAATAGTTTTGTTTTCAAGCTTCCCGTTAGCGCGTAGCACGGCGATTCTTTTTTTTTTTTTTAATTGTTTGTTTTTTTGTTTTATTGTAAAGGCATTTTAAAAAAAAACCAGTACTTTTTTTATCTTAACATTATGCGCCCACTGTACAACACATCGATCCTCAACACAATCCGTCGCCCTATAGTCTAGGCTAGTGAGATTTTGACCACCACTCAGCATCTGTTTGGCAAATATGGCACCTCCACGTATCAAATCATTGGCGAGTTTTCACATGACGCTGTATATCGAGTTACCCCGCTATATGTCGAGTTTACAGCGCTGGCTATCCAGTTTGAACTCTATGGTGCCGAGTTTTTCATAATCTGTTCAGAAAAATATGTCTAGAATAAATCATCCGAGTTTTAAACAACTGGACATGATTTTTTTCAACATGTGCAAACTGGACATGATTTTTTTCTCAACATGAGCAAACTCGACATATTTTTTTCTCAAATGAGGTCAAACTCGACATGATTTTTTTCTCAACATGAGCAAACTCGACATGATTTTTTTTTTTCACGGAGCAAACTCGACATGATTTTTTTTACACTACACCAAAAAATCATGTCGAGTTTTTCCTCATGTTGGAAAAAAATCATGTCCGAGATTTTGAACTGGTCACATGATTTTAGGTCAAACTCACCATATAGAGAGCAAATAGGTAATAGAGGGCAACTGGACATATAGCGCTGTAAACTCGACATATCATAAACGCTGCACCACTCGCCATATGGCGGAGGAAAACTCCGATACACGCGCGTAAACGCGACATGCGCGGGTAAAAACCATCGCCATGATTTGATACGTGGAGCGTAAAACTGGACATGATTTATGTCAAGCTCACATATAAGAGAGCACAACTCGATTTATAATAGACAAACGGGACGATAGGCGCTGTAAACTTCGACATATAACGCTGCATCACTCGACATATGGCGAGGAAAACTCGATACACAGCGAGTCAACTCGACATGCGCGGGAAAACCCGCCATGATTGATACGTTGAGCGTGGCATATAGGCAACGTTCCAGAGCAGAGCTATTCATTAAATATTGATTGCTGACCACCAATAGCAGTAGCGTTTTATTCCGTAAATGTTATCACGGATTGAATTGCAAAATCTGGCACACCAATGGTTATTTAGCTGACCTCATGATACGTGGTCTCGGGTTCCGAATCTCGCTACTGCTTCTTTTAATTATAAAATTTTCATATCATTTCTCAGGTAGAAGGAAAAATTCTAGTCCAAAAAAGATAAGACAACTCAATAGCGTGCCCTTTTAGGTTAGTGATGGAAAACCCCTCCTGGAGCATGTGTGGTGGTCAAAAACTAACAACCGCGCGCATAGCTAGTCTAACACACCATGTTACTTGTTTATACCATATGTTTTTCAACGGTTTCAAGGCCAGTTTTTTTTCCTGCTGAATTGAATCCGATGGATGCCAACCTTGAGCATTTTCTCAAAGAATCGCAAAAATTCAAAATTGGCCACCAAAACAATAAAAACTCAATTACTCCAAAAGTTGTAAATTTTTGCCTGTCCCCAGGCAAAACCCTTATGACCAATGAAAATATGATTCATTAACCACCTAATTAAGAGATTCAATATGACCGACAAAACAGACAAAGCATCTGATATTTATCTACTTTGGACCGTACATGTAAGAAATGTAACATTGGGTTATATACCATGCTTTAAGGCAAATCAATATATAATTGAAACCAATATGAATCGCTTTTTACGATTTGATAACAAACCAAACCATTCAAGATGGCTCCAAAATTGTCAATTCATTTACTACATATAGCCAAGTGCTGTCTCGTGTTTGATAATAATCACTATAACTCAACTAGGGGTGTCCAACCTTTTTGACACAAGGGCCGCATTGTTTTAATCTATACCTATTGCGGGCCGCTAGCAAATAATCGAGGTTTGGGTAGGACTCATGTCAATACCACTTTTTCCTGAAAAAGGAACCCGTAGCTATACCAGAGATGTAGATTTGGGGGCCACATTTAACACATATTTGCTATTTCCCCTAGAAATTTTGACCTTTTTAAAAAAATTTGGCTTCAGATTGAGGAAGCTGCATGGACTAATTTTCTAACATTTTGGAGAAAATATTGGCTTCAGATTGATTAAATTGGCATAATTTTCCAACAAATTTTAGAAACTTTTGGGTTTAGATTGAGGAATTTGGGCTAATTTTCCAACAAATTTGTAAAAATTTTGAAAAAGCGACCATTTCTAAACCACAATTGGCATGACAAATTTGCAGCACGCAAGTACTCTACGGAGTAGGCCTACCCCGGACAATATTCATCCATACAAATCTTTGAATTATTGAATGAATGTTGGTATGTGTGAGATATTTAGTGATATCTTTTGCACAAACTTTATTATTTGAGATATTTTTGCATTTTATTTTTCCTGGGAAGTACCTCGCGGGCCGCATGCGAACACTTGGCGGGCCGCAAATGGCCCGCGGGGCCGCAGGTTGGACACCCCTGCTATAACTGATTCTGAACATTTAAATATCTTAACATAATCAAAGTGATATCTGCAAGATGGCGTTCAATATGGCTTCAAATGGCAATCAGTAAAGGTTCGTACATGTAATTCATTCACGCTCTAGGTATATATTGTAGTTTTTAGCTGGACTATCACTTCCAAAAATCCCAGTAAGGCTATCTTAAGTGTCAATGAGTTGTTATTCATAAAATATTCCAATACGGTTGCCAATGGATGCCCCAAAACATACCAAAACAAAGAAACATCTATTGACTATTAATGATCGGATTTTTGCCACTATCAGTGATTTGCTAAATCAGAAAATAGCAAAATCATAAAAAATCAGATTTTTCCATATATGTAACAAGTATAGCTATGCTAACATACACTACAAATGCTAAGTCTGAAAGCAACCTAAAAAGACAGAATGCGATAATTTAATCATTGTCCGTACGGACACGTATTACAACACTTAACTGAATGGGTATTCATATATTTGAACACTGCTGTTTTCCCTTTTCTCTCAATACTTCAGTTGCAAAAAATAACTTATGAGAATTCTACAGTCTTATCCTTCACTTTTAAGCTATTTTCGCAAATGTTAAAAATATTTTGAATCTTTCAAGTCAATCACTGACAGTGTCTTTAATAAGTGCCATTTCCAGCCATATTGGATACCCATCTTGGAAGGCATCTTGCATGTATCGATTCCTCTGATTACCTAATGATGTGTACATTGAACTGATTGACTTACACGGGATATACACAAACATTGCATTCCTAGGTTAGACACAGCTATCAATTATAGCAATCTTAGAGTGTCGGAAGCCATCTTGGATCATATAATGAAGGAATTTATAATTGCGTGTTTCAAAAATATTTCTTATGGATTTAATCAATTTCTTGACTGCCAAAATACCAGGATAGATACAAATTACCAACCTGCAGTCAAAAGTTGATTGTGATCAGAAACTTTATTGTATTGACGGCCATTTTGAATTCATTGATTACGTGGTTACAGAATCATATGACAGTTGGTCACAATGAATGTTTTAACGAGACAGGCTGAAAAATTACAACTTTTGAGTGAACAAGAGATGAATGTTTTGTGTTTTGGTGGCCATTTTGATTTTTTGCCTTTCTACAAAAAAGCTCTAGGTTGCTCGTCTGGCATCCATCGGATTCAGAATCAGCATAAAAAACTGGTCTAGAAACCGTTGAA